>CAJINU010000117.1:286282-296888 GCA_905178165.1 Amoebophrya sp. A25 | reverse complement strand
GGTGGCTGCGCGACGGCATGGTCGGTCGGTCGGTCGGTCGGTCGGTCGGGTGGCTGCTCCACCGAGTGGTCGCTCGGTCGGGTGGCTGCGCGACGGCATGGTCGGTCGGTCGGTCGGTCGGGTGGCTGCCCCACGGAGTGGTCGCTCGGTCGGGTGGCTGCCCCACGGAGTGGTCGGTCGGTCGGTCGGTCGGTCGGTCGGTCGGTCGGTCGGCTGCCGACCGACCTGCCATCGGATGCTTAGAAAATGCCACACTGCGCGGCCCCCCTCCTAGCTGACAGCCCTGGTCGGCTTCCGACTTTTCGACCGACTTTCCGACCGACCCGACCACTTTGACAAGGCCCACCCGCTCGGGCTTCTTGTAAGTTTCTTGTCTTCAGTCACTGCGACTTCAGTTCAAATCGTGTCCTCATCCTGTTGAGGTCATGAAAAACACCGTACAGGAACAAAGCATTCGGGCATCCACAGAAAGTAGTTGTTGTTCAATCGGTAGCATTCTTCCCTACGATTAGTATCACCAACGTTCGAAGACTGGAACCAATTTTTTCGATGAACCCTGAGACCATAAGAGTAAAAGCAAAGTAGAACCCTCGGCGTTACTACTGCCACGTAGTCCAATCCGTAACGCGCTTGTTTTCGTCTGTCAGCACTCACGTTCGAATCCCAGTAGCGTCATTTCCTGTTCTAGTAAATTTGTCGGTGGCAACGACGGTATCTGACAGTAACTTTTACAGCCTCTGCACGTAGTTTTACTTAGCGTGGCTTCGCGAGCGCGAAACGGTCAGCCGCGCCGCCAAAGGGGCGCGAGGGCATTCTTGATGCGTAAGATCGACCCGAGGCACCCCTTGGAAGCCGCCGCATCTATGTGGCCTGCCATGTCTGGCCTGTCGAGCTGTTTCGCCACGTCTGGCAGGTCACAGAAGGACCACACCCGAGGCCACTTCGAGCCCATCTTACGCATCGAGAACGCCCCGGCGTGGCTTAACGAGCGCGAAACGGCCAGCCGCGCCGCCAAAGGGGCGCGAGGGTGTTCTCGATGCGTAAGACCGACCTGAGGCACCGCTTGGAAGCCGCCGCATCCATGTGGGCTGCCATGTCTGACCTGTCGAGCGGTTTCGCCACGTCTGGCAGGTCACAGAAGGACCACATCCGAGGCCACTTCGAGCCCATCTTACGCATCGAGAACGCCCCGGCGTGACTTAGCGAGCGCGAAACGGCCAGCCGCGCCGCCAAAGGGGCGCGAGGGTGTTCTCGATGCGTAAGACCGACCTGAGGCACCGCTTGGAAGCCGCCGCATCCATGTGGGCTGCCATGTCTGACCTGTCGAGCGGTTTCGCCACGTCTGGCAGGTCACAGAAGGACCACATCCGAGGCCACTTCGAGCCCATCTTACGCATCGAGAACGCCCCGGCGTGACTTAGCGAGCGCGAAACGGCCAGCCGCGCCGCCAAAGGGGCGCGAGGGTGTTCTCGATGCGTAAGACCGACCTGAGGCACCGCTTGGAAGCCGCCGCATCCATGTGGGCTGCCATGTCTGACCTGTCGAGCGGTTTCGCCACGTCTGGCAGGTCACAGAAGGACCACATCCGAGGCCACTTCGAGCCGATGTTGGAGCTAGCCCGAGCGGGTGGGCCCTCTCAAAAAGGTCGGGTCGGTCGGAAAGTCGGTCGAAAAGTCGGGAGCCGACCCGACCTTTTTGGCATGAGCCGGTGGTCGCGCGGTGTGGCGTTTTCTAGCGACCCGGCCCTCCAAGCAACCGACCGACCGACAAGACGCTCCAGGCAACCGCGTCGACCGACCGACCGACCGACCGACCGACCGACCGACAACACGCTCCCGACCGACCGACCGACCGACCGACCGACTTTCTTTTTGGCACTCGCCGTGTGCTCGCCAAGAACAGGGCACGACACATCGCAATATGTCGACAGGCCCGGCTGACCAAGTAAGACAGGGAAAAACCTATTGGAGAAGTATTCTAATCTATGAACTTCGTTCCACCATATCGTAGCTACTAGGCTCTCGCCACCCCTTAGTGTTTTAAGGCATCCGTCTGGATTTGCGTAGCTTTTGTGTGCAAATTTTTAGGCTTTTACTGGACGAAAATGTTGCACAAAAATCAATCCACATGCGCCTTGTGCGGGGAAGGCAAGCTAGCGAAGCCCGACGACATCTCGATTGAGGTGTGGGGCTTCTCGTCGCGGCCAAGCAAGCAACTCGGGCAGAGGGCTCGCTGCGCATCCACTAAGTGCAGGGGCCAGAACTACCGCAACTTCGTCACGATTCCAAAGAGAGCCACAGGGGAGGAAAAGGTAGTGCACATGTGTACGGCAGCTGCAAGTGACTGGATACCGCTGGAAGTTGGAGAGGTTTGGATGGTGAACAGCCAGAAAGGCATCGAGGTAGAGTACCTTTGGCAGATGCACGCAGAAATGCAGGTGTTAAGGAAAGGAGAGCAGCGCCGCAGCTGTGTTGCAGTCATCAGCCTGTCCGCCGAGCCTTGGGCATCTAGCTGGTAAAGCTCCTCGTCGCGGCTGAATGACAGCAACGAAAGCTGCGGGTCCGTTGTTTCTAATCAGTGGCATCGCGTGCCAGACTCGACTGGGTGCTGCTCGCGTTCGCGAGTTCTGCATCACACAGCAGGGGAACGCGACAGTCCCCCCGAAGTGGGACATGAAATACTGGGCGCAGGTGCTGTTAGACGGCTACTTTGGTTGGCGGCTATCACTGTGGTTCGCGCGGCCACCGCGAAAGGGCGGTGACACCTTCGGGTTTTGCTTGGGTCACGAGGATCTGAACAGAGAGCTCGTTAAGAGTTCCGGGAATCCATTTTCAAAAGCGTCGGGGACCTCGGTGTAAGGGAAAACCGGGCCCAAGGCGGTCTTCAGGATGGATTCTGGGAAGGTCTAAACCCAGTCGATATCACGAAGCCTTTCGAGTGGAATTCGCTAACGCGTGGGCGCCGAAGTACGAACCTGAGCGCCGGTTGGCCATCGTCATCGACGGCGGGGAGAAACTAAGCCGAAAGGCCTGCTGCCACGAAGACTGCGTTGGGATTCCGATCAAGGCTAGCCAGTTCTGCACGGAGCACTACCGAGTTTTGCCACCTCCACCTCCAGGATTCAGGGTTGAGCGACTCTATCGGCAGTTGCAGCGGGACAAGACCTTCATAGTGAAGCTTGAAGGCGAAAACTTTCGCCGAAAGATGGAAAGATCTGCCGAACTGGAAGGCGCTATAGAATGCTTCAAGGCGCGGGGGCGCAAGCCCATCGAACTGAAGAAGGAGGTCGCTGTCGCTGGTAGTAAGCCGCCAGTTAAAAGACCAAAGAAGCAAGCGGCCCCCGCGAAGTCATCCGCCCCACATACTGAAGGAACCACCACCGCAAAAGGGACCAGCCTCAAGCAGGGGTCGTCCCTGAAGGGACAGCCACTTGCGGCAGCGGCAAAGCCGTCCACATCAGCCAATAAAGGCCGCAAGCGTGCAGCGACAGGCGAGAGTGGTGTTCTCCGCGCGGATGGCGGAGCCTCATCTTCCGATGCCGGCGGGCTTTCCAGCTCCGAGGAAAGTAGCAGCAGTGACGAAGCGGAGCCGGCATACGACTGCCGGGTCATCAAGTTATGGATGATCGCGTCCCGCTTTTGTGCGTGTGGGTCGGCGAAGAGGGGAGCTTCATAGCCCTCACAGCCGCTGGGCACCCGTCAGCCACAAAAGCGCGGAGGCCAGCTATCTTTCTAATACTTGAAAAGAACTGGCGCGGACTCATTCGCAGAACAAATGGAATTCTCATCGCATGCTGCGCCTACACGGGAAAGATTCTCTTCTGGAGAGAGATGCGCAATAGCGAAGGCCTCGAAGTGCGCCTGCGGTTTTTGGAGGAAGGGCTATGTCGGTTCGCGAACGAAATGGCGGCGACAGGGAGCTGCTGCCCCCACAGTCCGATCCTCCTCCACGACGACGCGTGCTCGCTGCGCCGCTTCGTTCACGCCTGTGGGCGGGACAAAGAAGACCATCGGAGCGCAGGCGTCCTGTCGCTCCTGCGCGACTCGCACATGATCGTCGACCGGCTCCACTACAGGGGTCACTGCGGGAAGTACTGCAAGAAATTCTGCTCGCCGAAAAAGAAAATGCACAAGAAACTTATCAAAGGGCTGCATGACCAGATCTGTGAGCAAGTTTTCTCGTGGATGCACCGCTATGCTGGCTCCTTGAACAACATAGGCGGCGAAAGGTACTATGATCGTTTCTGCTCTTCCATTCGTCTTTACTGAAGTTTGAGCTCCAGCGAAACTGCTTCTGTGCAAAGGTTATCCGGTGGCCCACTCACACCTTCTTCAGGTTTCTCTGGGCGATCTCCGAGCGCGCGCAGCTGTACAACGAGTGTCTCGAGGCTAACAGCACCTATAAGAAGGAAGACTTGATGACATATCTAGCGCCCCCAAATACACGAAGCAAAGGCAAAGAGTGGAATCGTAGCACAAAGGATCTAAAGGGAAAATAACTGAGAGCCCTACTTTTCATTCTCGAGCAAGATGCAGAGAAAGCGTGACACGATGAAGATAGCCCTCACTGTTCCGTGCACAAAAATAGTTGCTGTATCAAAGTTGCAAGCTGTTAAAGCTCATATGCATTTTTCATTCGCCCAGCATGTCCCGTCGTCTCTGTGGCTTTCCCCATCGCCGAAAAGACCGCCACGCTTTACCGGCTACAGGCTCTAAATCTGTAAAGGCGACTCATCGAAATTGAAATTGCAGTATTGGCGTTGATCTGATGGCCATGAACATTGGACGTTGCTAGTTGTGGAGATCCATTTCTTAGCTGATAAAGCGAAAAGGTGGAGCTTGGTGAAATGATCCTTATCTTCCAGATCTATGTGCGTAGGATCTCGATCCTTAGTCGATACTTCAACCGCCGGACACTATCAGACTCGATCATTAGGCTGATGAAAATAAGAATCATGATGTTCATAGTGGATCGTCGCACGACCTTGCCCCTCACTCTAAAACTCAACTCACCTTGCGTGGACTAGTCAGCTTTCGGTCGAATTTAGATCAGCAAGCGCAATTGCAATTTTCACGAACTGATGACGATCTGTTGAGGGGAAGCGACTTCGTGAGGATGATGTCTCGGATCATGCAGCGGTAGTAGTCTTGCTCGATTCATTTTTATTCAGCAGGTTATTTCAATCATGCATTCTCTCAACACCATAGTACAGGGACAAAAATCCAAAGTAGGACAACGTCCTCCCTTCAGTTAAAAAGATGCCGCCGAGGACCTCCACTTTCTGTGGACACATCGACCTGAAGGACCACCGCGTCTCGGGTACCACCAGCCAGCGGGATTCGGGGAACAGCGACCACCGGGTCTCGGGCAGCAGTGGACCCCTAAACACATCCTCGCAGTTTGGTCTTGAGGAAGTCACGCCTGACGATGATGACTACGGCTTTGACGCGGAGCGGCTAGACTGGCTTACCACGCGGTATTTTGTTCAACGTGTAATCTAACTTGCTAAAGGATAATGTGTGTCAGTTTTATTTCTGGCTAGCGTGACAACAGTTGTTGACAGTCAAGGTTAGAGAGTAGCTACAGATCTTTTCCGCATCCCTTAACTTAGAACAGTGAGTTCCACGACAGGCTTTGCATGTTGGTTCCTTCAAAATTTCTTAGCACGTGTTTTTTCACGAATTAGCTCTTTTTTCGCACGTTCTTCCTCGCATCGTATCTGTTCTTCGCACGTTGTTCTGCGCCAATTCTTCTTCGCCAATTCATCTTGCGCATCTTTATCCCATCGTACTCACCAGGCTGGACGGGTTGAAAAGCCTTGCCCCCGAGGACCGCAGCCGCGAAGGACTAATTTGCCACGAGGCAATGGTGCGAAATCGCCGCTGCCGCCCCAACCTTCGCCAGTACCTGCACGAGCACAGCGCCGACGCGATCGAGGCAATCGCTGCCCACCAAGGTAATAAGCTATGTTGTTCTGAAGAAAAGGTGACAGGCTATTAGACTCGATTCTCAGCAAATGGCTCGAGGTGATGACTGAATCTTATGTAGGGAAAAAAGTTACTGGCCATGAATCTCTATTTTCAGGAAATGTTTTCGAAGGTGCTAAAGATAGGCAAACAACACTATTCCTGCAAGCTCGTCCCTCACTGTGTCGTGCGTCATGTTGTGTCCTCGCATTCGGTGAGAGTCGGTGGTGGTTTTAACGTAGACTCGATTCAACCACTGTTGGCCAGTAGTGCGTCTATTTCTGCTGGTAGTCTTAGCGTAGCCGTAGCCATCCGAGTAAATTCTTCCCGCTACCCAAATTCTTAGGTCTTGATCCGCTGTGCGCGCTTGTTGCTTTGGGCGTCGCAGCGCTGTCAGGGATCGGCCCGACTGTCGTCAAAGCCGGCCGAATGCACACACCTGTTTCTGCCTTTGTGTATCTTGTGGGTGGAACGTCCGTTGGAAAAACTCGGTAGTATCCTTCTTTCGCTTCTATGGTGAGGGCTTCTATGTTTGCATGGTTCTAATTGAGCTACAAGAAGAAGAGGAAGAGGCAACGCACATCAACCACTTAGTCGCCTTAAGGCCTGCTTCTAATCCATTTTCCTCCCACTCCGCAGGTACTACAACATGATAAAGTCGTTTACAACCGCCGTGAACCATAAAAACGGGCGAAAGGCAACGCTCAGCCCAGTGGAGAAAGCAAATTTAGAACCGTGGCTGGGGGGCAGCGTGGAGAAAATCCATCCCAATAAGCGTCGACAGGAGTCGCACGCCATGGAGCTTCCGGAAGTCGAGGTGCCCGTGATTGAGGACAAGAGCACGACATGCCCGACACGCAGGAAAACCACGCACCACACAAACGTCTTCGATTATGGCCCGCAGCTCTACGCCTCCCCCTGCGTCTCGACGTGCTTATCCCATACAGCACTAGAAGATGCATTCTCGGATGAGAGGGGAGGCGCGACTTCTGACTCGCACTAATTTGCAGCCTTTTCAGCGTCGGGGATGATGAAGGCCGTGGGAGACGAAAACAAGAGTGGCAGCGTGTTGCTACTTCAGGATGAAGGTAGTGCCTGTTCTTTTGCTATGTCTTTTGAGTTCGGAACCTTGAATCTTCTGTCCGTGAAATTTTCCGCTGATGCTCGAATCTTGTGTCCGTGCAATTCTTCACTGATGCCCGATTCTTTCGGCTTTCCTGTTTCTGCAAAGGTCTCTGATTCTATTGCCTTGAAATGTTGCTTTCACCTCATCCAGGTAAATTCAGCTGGGACGAAGCATTCCCAACCCGCAAGGAGAAATCGCCCGAAGCAAATGCGTTTCTCGCTACTATGTTCTCCAAGGGAAGCTTCGAAAAGGTCCAGGGCTCCGCGCAATACTGCTACGGCGTTTCGTATTTTCAAGCTTATGCACTTCTTCTGGATTCGCAGGGGTATGCGTTGAAGTTCTACTAGAAATTTTCCTGGAAGCCTTCGATCTTCAAAACATCACTTTTCTGGAGAACGACCTTCGAAAAAGCATGGAAACTAGTGTGCCGGTATGATAGATTTTGTTGGATCATCGGGCTACGATTGCAAACTGGTGCCCATTTGCAATCGTAGCCCGGAGGCCCAACAAAATCTGTCACGCCGCTTGCTTCTAAACGCACTAGGTTTCGCGATTTTTTGAAGGTCGTTCTCCACTCTTCTTTTTTCACTCCTTAGGCATTTTGAAAATAACAAAGAAGCCCACTCACTTCCCAGGTACAAGAACCTAAGCTCGTGGCTTAACGTGCATCCACCCTACGTTGTTCGAACCCTGCGCGATCCCAACCTGGTAGACCTAGATCCGTGTGGGGTCCTAATCCGGTCGGCGATCCTGCTCCCCGAGTTGGTCGCCGTCTCTGACGATGAGCCGCCTCTAGACGTATACCGCAACACCGTGGACTTATGAGCAGGCAAACACCTTTTCAGTATCAGCTTCTTCGGGAAAGATAAGTAGTACTGGCAGCGTCGTGATAGGTCGTGGAAGATGTGTGGTAGGTATGGAATTGCACTTACAGGCCGAGCCTAGAGTAACTGTCTCCCCCGGAGTTTCTGTCTTCCCCCTTCATAACTTGCGATGGCGCTGCTTTTCAGGATGGCCGATGTCGACGTCGAGACCCAAGACTCTCTGCTGCTTGAGATCGAGCCGAAAGCCTTTCGGGAGATGCAAAATGTATGGCTACGAGGGAATTTTCATCTTTTTAACACTGCAATGACTAGAACATTGGGATCTCCATGAGAAAAGGCAGAGCTTCAGTTTCTAGGCTCTGACAAGAATGCTTTACTCTAACACGAACGCTCGACGCCTTCGAGAGCAGAAACAGGGAGATCGAAGCGGTGATTGGGCCAATCGGCAAGCTCTCGGCCCTTGCCACGCGGATGGGAGTGCTCGTCCATATCTGCAACACGATTCTGAACCAGGAAAGTATCAAGGTGGACCCGACGCCACGCCAGCGAAACTCATTTGCGGAGGGGGTCCTTGAGGAAAAGGAGGAGAGCGTCTACTTCGACTTTCCCACTACGGTGCCGGAGAATGCAATTTATGGCTGCCGCCGAGTACTCAGCTTCGAAGTATGTGGAATGTCACTGGCGGAAAGGCTTGGGAACCCTCCGTCGTGACGTCTTCCCTTCATCGAGAGTGCGTATTTGGCAGCTCTCATAGCGTGAGCCTTGGTCTGGGTATCGCACTTTGGAGCCTGGAAAACTATTTTTATGGCGTGATAGAGTTCATCGCAGTGCGCAATGATCTTTCGTGATGTTTCCTTTTTCCTTTACCTAGTTCCTGCTCCTTTTCTCCCGTCCTTCATTTGCAGTAGTGTGTGACCCTTGCCCCATTCTAACGTCCCTGCGTTACCTATGGAACACCGGACTCGCTGCTCGAGCCTCTACACAAAGTCGTCGCACGCCCAGCGGCAGCCACACCAGGCAAAGCTGCACAGCGGCCGCCAGCGCTTCAAGATAAGTTCAGCCCGCGGACAGCGTGGATGGCAGTGCGGACGTTCGGTTCCGGATCACGAAAGGTGCTCTAGCGTAGGTCTTAGCCTGTTCTGTGCTTCTCTAAGGATCTGAAGGTCGGGGCCTAGCTCTCCCCGCATAAAACATCTAGTGCATGAAGCTTCCAACTTCACGTCTGTTTCATGGTTCATGTTGTGCATCGCGACAATGCTCTCATTTTGAGCAAATTGGTTTTGACACCCTCAACATCAGGTCACAGAAGGCGTTTTCAAGTGCAACAGCTTAAAGTGCAACTATGGCGTCTTGCAACTCGACGACGAGAGTGAGGGGCAGACCGAATACAAAGCATCGAAGGAGGACTTCGCCAGCAAAATGAAGACGATTGCGGAGGGCTACAAATGCTGCCTGGAGCTAAACGAAGAGCAGTGCGAGGCTCGGGTCTTTGCCCCCGTGCACCCCGACTTATGGCCAGCGTTCACTCAATCTAGAGCATGTAGTGACACATTGAAGAACTGGCTTAAGGGATGCCGACTCTTCTTAGCGCTATTCGCGCCCACGCTAATATAGACTAAACTCTCTGCGCAGTATTCCCATGAAGCTGCACTTACCACCTCTAACTGCCATTGCCGAGGTCCTCCACAAGAACATCCAGCCGCCACACCGCGACCAAGGCTTCCAAGAAAGCGAGGAGGAGGGCCCCGCTCGGAAGGCGATAAAGGTTGGGGCAGCAGAATCGTCCCGAAGAGGCCGCATCCTGCAGGAGGTCGCGCAGGATATAAAAGGAGACCAATTGAAGGAGCGATGGAAGAAAATCAAAGACATGAAGGCATCACAAAAGGCCAATTCGTCGAGTAAAGGATCGACCGACGATAAATGATATGAGTAGGAGTAAAGGATCGGCTCGCACGCTCTTCGAATAAGATAGTGAAACAGGCAGGACTAGAACTCGCACAAACTGACACCAAAAGTGAATCTGTTACCCATCAGTCAATATCCTGACCACGCACTTCCTGGTAGCCGACCAATTGGCGATACCGCTTTTCTTCTTTGTTCTCAGGGCGCGTTGGTCTTTGAAGTTACAAAATATGCTAGCGAGGAGGCTGCAGTACAAAACTGACCCAGTCGGTGCGCCACTTCTGTCGCTGTGGGATCAGACGAGTAAACTGCTACAGAGGGTGACTTCGGTGGGATTCAGACCCGAGCGAAGAGAGTCAGAGAGAGCTGCACTGTGCGCGTCCGTGGTGTGTTGGAAACTGCAGCGGTGCGCGGCTTCTGGCGTGGTTGGTCGCTCTGTTGGTTGGCTACTTGGGTGGCTTCTCGGTTCACCCGCGTGGCGGGCGGGTCCGCTGGCTGGCTGGTTGGTTGGCGAGTCGCGCCCCCCCCCTCCTCGTCCAGCGGCCGGCCGGCCGGCTGGTTGGTTGGTTGGTTGGTTGGTCGGCGAGCCGGGGCGCGCGCTCGTCCTGCGTGTCGGTTGGTTGGTTGGTTGGTTGGTCGGCGAGTCGCGGCCCCCGCTCATGCGGCGGGCTGGTTGGTTGGTTGGTTGGTTGGTTGGTTGGCGATTCGCCCCCCCCGCCCGTGCGGCGGGTTGGTTGGTTGGTTGGTTGGTTGGCGAGCCGGGGCGCGGCCCCCGCTCATGCGGCGGG
>CAJINU010000117.1:76446-279871 GCA_905178165.1 Amoebophrya sp. A25 | reverse complement strand
ACCCGCTGGGATTTGAACCCAGGGCCTTCTGCATGCGAAGCAGACGTGATACCACTACACCACGAGCCCTCTTGCCGTGAGATGGCATGTGGGCACCTTATGCGCTAGTACTCTTGCATTTGATTCTGCTCAGAAGGGCGGAGAACAAATATGTCCACGCCAGGATTCGAGCCTGGGTCGTCACGGCCACAACGTGACGTCCTAACCGCTAGACGATGTAGACTTTGATGCAAAGCAGCAGAATTAGTTCGTATACCACTAGAAAGGTGGGAGAACGATGCCCGTGAAAATTTCGCCCGATGTGGGGCTCGAACCCACGACCACCAGCGTAAAAGGCTGGCGCTCTACCGACTGAGCTAACCGGGCCTGTCGACATATTGCGATGTGTTCGGTGCTATGGCCTGGTCTTGGCCAGCACACGGCGAGTGCCAAAAAGAAAGGGCGCACCCGGGTTCGAACCAGGGACCTGCTGATCTGCAGTCAGCCGCTCTACCGCTGAGCTATACACCCGACATGCGCAGGCGCATCATCGTTCTTACGGAATCCAGTCCGGTGCTTGCTGGGAGCCGCGCCGTTCGATGATTATCATCGGCGTGAAAAACTGGTCCCACGCGGGCTCGAACAGCGGA
Organism: Amoebophrya sp. A25; assembly: GCA_905178165.1. Lineage (NCBI taxonomy): Eukaryota > Dinophyceae > Syndiniales > Amoebophryaceae > Amoebophrya > Amoebophrya sp. A25. The sequence goes on along the minus strand of CAJINU010000117.1, from coordinate 279,242 downwards.
CCTTACGGTTATTAGCCGTACGCTCTGACCAACTGAGCTATGAGACCTTCTGGGGGAGCGTCAGCGTTGGTCGCTGGCACTGCTACGACATGCGTGACAGTGGGTAGATTGCAAAGGCGTTTAGTAGGAATCGTCTTAAAGAGCTCCACCAGCATCAGCCTTCCGCGATAGTATAGTGGTTAGTATGTCCGCCTGTCACGCGGATGACCCGGGTTCGGTTCCCGGTCGCGGATTTTTTAGCTGTGCGTGTACCAGATTGCCTTCGTTTGGGTACTTCGCCTGGCAGAAAAACGCGCCCCCTGCAGGGATTGAACCTGCGACCTTGCGGTTAACAGCCGCACGCTCTAACCACTGAGCTAAGAAGGCCTTGCTGTCCGATCACGAGAGAACCTCCTTTCTTGTCCCTTCGGGACTACTGTACACAAGTTTGGATCTCTTTCGTAGAAAGTGAACTGGAAGAAGGCGCGACTTCGTCCATTAATCGGGCTTGTGGTGTAGTGGTATCACGTCTGCTTTGCATGCAGAAGGCCTCGGGTTCGAACCCCGACAAGTCCAGTCACAATTTTGCCTTCAAAGGCGAGGCTGCAAATTTGTTTTGCTCCCGAGCAAGAAGAGGACGCCATCTATGGGGGTCGAACCCATGACCTTCAGGCAGCTTACAAAGCTGACGCTCTACCACTAAGCTAAGATGGCAATCTTGCTCCCTGTCGCAGGTGGCGTCCGGCTCCCCCGGCCGCGGCATCAACCGAGGCATCAAAGAAATGACCACGGTAGGACTCGAACCTACAACCTTCGGTTCCGAAGACCGACGCCTTATCCATTAGGCCACGCGGCCCAGTGTACATTTGCCGAGGGTGTTCACCTAAATGGCGATCTTTTAACGGTCGACTTAGCTCACAGAGCGGCATAACACCCCTGACGGGACTCGAACCCGCAATCTTTGGATGAGAAGTCCAACGCCTTATCCACTAGGCTACAGGGGCATTGATTGAGTGTTTTGTTGAGATTACGTCTCGACGTGGATGGCGTGGACGTGGCACGATCCGTCAGCTGTTGGAGTTGACAAAAGTCGCACCAGCCGGGAATCGAACCCGGGTCACGTCGATGGCAACGACGTACTCTACCACTAAACCACTGGTGCTTGTCACAGGGAATGCTGAGCATGGTCCCTATTGCGGCGCATGCGGTTGCAAGAAGCAAGAGCGGCGTTTGGTGGGGCTGAGGACATCAAGCGACAGCGACGGGGTTCGAACCCGCGCGGGCAGAGTCCATTGGATTTCAAGTCCGACTCCTTAACCTCTCGGACACACTGTCAGTTCCTGCGAGGGTTCGCCTCACCGTCCGTAACACGTTGTTTCCTCTTTTTGGTCAGGAAGACCACTCTCCACATTCCCATTCAAATTGGTGCCCTACCCCTGGCAGGATTCGAACCCGCAATCTTCGCCTCCGGAGGGCTACGCCTTATCCATTGGGCCACTGGAGCCGCTTTCCAAGTCTGTAGTCTTTTCACTGGTTCGAAACTAGAAAGTGGAGGCTGAGTAAATAAATAGCGGAGAGTGGTTTCGATCCACCGACCTTTGAGTTATGAGCCCAACACGCTAACCACTGCGCCACTCCGCTCATTACCACAGGCATTGTTGAGTTATTCTAAAACAACGAGCACCGAGCACCGTACGTGCGCCGCAGCTTGGATCCAACAAACGAGGAGAAAATGCCGTAACCCGGGATCGAACCAGGGACCTCCAGATCTTCAGTCTGACGCTCTCCCAACTGAGCTATTGCGGCTATTGAAATGACTCGCCACGATCAGGCCTGACTCCCCTCTCATGGGGATGCCGCCTTCAGTGGCAGTCTGTGCTCGCGGAGAGCGCCAGCGATTTTTGTATAGTCTAGCGAATTGATGTCTAAATAGTCCGACACCTGTGGGGTTCGAACCCACGCGGGCAGAGCCCACCGGCTTAGCAGGCCGGCGCCTTAACCACTCGGCCAAAGTGTCTTCCCGAGAAAATTCGAGTGCAGTGCTCCCTATTGATTTTCATCTTGGGGTCACGGCTCAAAAGTGATCTGTAACGGTATCCGATTCCCGCTGCTGTAGAGGAGCAGCTGTCCGGCGTAGTCTAGTTGGCTAGGATACGTGGCTCTCACCCACGCGATCCGGGTTCGAGTCCCGGCGCCGGAGTTTTTTGTTGCGCGCACAGCGTGTCAGAGGCAAAGCTGCAACATATGTTCAAAAGCTCCGATGCCGGGACTCGAACCCGGGTCGCCTGGGTGAAAGCCAGTTATCCTAACCAACTAGACTACATCGGACTCTGCCTCCTCCTCAAATTGGTTGCTCTGCACCGTTCGCAGCACGTTCATGACCACCTAAAAAGTGCCGTGCGGTACAAAGAGTGCGTCGTCCGGGAATCGAACCCGGGCCATCTGCTTGGAAGGCAGATATCCTAACCACTAGACCAACGACGCCGTTGTCTCACTGAAATACGCCTGGGCTCAATCGCTGTCGTTGGATCATTTTACATTTAGCGGGCACTGTGGTTGCTGAGGAGCTGCACGGAGACCCTTTGAGGACGCCGCCGAGAACGAATTCCTCGTGTGCCTTGCACAAGTTGCGAGGCTGCCACAATGTGGCGGACTTGTGAAAAAGAACAGACGGGCGTTAACTTACACGAGCAATAGCGCCAATGTAGCTTAGCGGTAGAGCACCCGCTTAGTAAGCGGGAGGTCGTCGGTTCGAACCCGGCCATTGGCTTCGTGTTTTGACAACGCAACTTTTTCGGCATCGCAGGTCGACTGTGAAAATGACAGCTGCGAGATTCGAACTCGCGCCCTTTCGGACTAGCACCTGAAGCTAGCGCCTTAGACCGCTCGGCCAAGCTGCCCAATGACACTTGAGGCGTCCTTCTTTCTGATTGCAGATGAGCCCGGCGCTGCGACACAGCACCAACAAAATCTGACAGCTGTGGGGTTCGAGCCCACGCGAATTGCTCCACCAGAACTTGAGTCTGGCGCCGTAGACCGCTCGGCCAAACTGTCGTATTGCAGGTTCCCTGAACTCTTCCAGTGGACTCAGCGACAAGGGTCCACGTAGCGACGCAGCTCGAAATCGCGACACCGAAGGGATTCGAACCCTCGCGGGCAGAGCCCAGTGGACTTCTAGTCCACCTCCTTAACCACTCGGACACAGTGTCGCTACTATCCGGTATCAGTTTCTCATGCTGCCCCATTGCGTTCTATTGAGAATGTGACTACAGAGGCAAAAAAGTTGGGCTTTGCCGGGGATCTTCTGAGATTGTGACTACAGAGGCAAAAAAGTTGGGCTTTGCCGGGGATCTTCTGAGATTGTGACTACAGAGGCAAAAAAGTTGGGCTTTGCCGGGGATCTTCTGAGATTGTGACTACAGAGGCAAAAAAGTTGGGCTTTGCCGGGGATCTTCTGAGATTGTGACTACAGAGGCAAAAAAGTTGGGCTTTGCCCGGGATCGAACCCGGGACCACCCGCACCCGAAGCAGGAATCATACCACTAGACCACAAAGTCTTGTCGATAGCGGAATGCGAGAGCAATACCTGCTGGCTCTTCGAAAGTTGGCCTCTACTAGCGCAAGCCACGTGGGATAACTTCAAAGGCCACTTCAGTTGCGGATGCTTGCGAAGCAGCATTGGTCTAGTGGTGATGTCGTCCGCCTAACACGCGGAAGGTCCCCAGTTCAATCCTGGGATGCTGTATTTCTATTTTTGTTCAACAATAAAGTGTGGAGGAAACATGAAAATGAGGCCAGAGCGATTCGAACGCCCAACCGTCTGATCTGGAGTCAGACGCGCTACTGTTGCGCCATAGCCCATTGTTACGTCCTCTCGTCTAGTGCAGTTTTGTTCACATGGCATCTTCCGACCTTCCGGGAAAGAGGCAGCAAAAAGCTCCCAGGCGGATTTGAACCGCCATCGCTGGATTCAGAGTCCAGAGTGCTAACCGTTACACCATGGGAGCCCCACGAGCCTTGAGGAGTCGCTGGATCCTAGCCCTTGAGATATAGAAAGAAAAATTGGGATCACGATAAAATGGAGAGCCTGGGCATCGATCCCAGTGCCTCTCGCATGCTAAGCGAGCGCTCTACCATTTGAGCTAGATCCCCTGTTGCGAGTAGGGAACGTGAGAGGCAAGTGCCTGGGACACGCCATGCAGTGCGAAGCACTTCAAAAGCACACGTTGGCGGTGAGTGGCAATATGTCCCATGCGGGGCTCGAACCCGCGACTTTTGGCTCATAAGACCAACGCTCTAACCACTGAGCTAATGGGACGCATGATACTGCAATGCGGCAGGCTGTCCATGTGAGCCGGCAGAACCACACTCACCCTGCAGGCGAAAAGCCCGGACACCCGGAATCGAACCAGGGACCATTCGATGTCTGCATCTTCTACAGTCGAACGCTCTACCAACTGAGCTATGTCCGGTAACACTTCCTGTCAGGAATCGCTAAGCCGGTCTGGACGACTTTGCGAGTGCGAGTCGAGGACGTCAACAAGAATAATGCCCCCGGTGAGGATCGAACTCACGACCTCAGGATTATGAGACCTGCGCGCTAACCAACTGCGCCACAGAGGCTGGGTGACTTCCTGGAGCAGTGGTAGACCTACCCCGGCTGTCGTTTTGTGCGCTTTTCTAAGCGAGGGAAAAAAGCTGACCCCGGCAGGACTCGAACCTGCAATCTCCGGTTCCGTAGACCGATGCCTTATCCATTGGGCCACGGGGCCTTCGCAACAACATGATATTCCTCTTTCTGGGACTTAAGCGTCCGAGTGACGTGTAACGTTTCCCTTGGCATCCAGTTAAAGAGCCGCTTCACGCTGTCATGTACAAACGCCGATGTAGCTTAGTGGTAGAGCATCTGCTTCGTAAGCAGGAGGTCGCGGGTTCGATCCCCGTCGTCGGCTTTGTGTTGACACCTGGGCGTGCAAGATGCATTTGCATGGCCCAAGTGCCGCAGATCCGAATGGCGACAAAGCTTCGTTGGTCTAGTGGTTATGACGCCTGCTTTACACGCAGGAGGTCGGCGGTTCGATCCCGCCACGAGGTATTTGCGTCTGCGAATGAAAACGCCAAGACGCAAAAGCTCCCAGGCGGATTTGAACCGCCATCGCTGGATTCAAAGTCCAGAGTGCTAACCGTTACACCATGGGAGCGCCTGCAGGTGCAGAAAACTTGCACTCCCAGATCTCATGCAGCACGTTTGGAAAATATGGCGGACTGTCACAAAGGGCTGTTCCGGGGTTCGAACCCGGGACCTCCTCGACCCAAACGAGGAATCATACCTCTAGACCAAACAGCCGTTTTCTTAATTGGAGGATGGCGACTCCAACTGGGCCTGAACCTGGTGGTCCCAGTGGAAGGTGAAACCTGCTAGCGCCTAACAAGGCAAGCCCCCAACGTGGCATTCACGTTGGCTGTTTGGTCTAGTGGTATGATTCTCGCTTAGGGTGCGAGAGGTCCCGGGTTCAATTCCCGGAACAGCCCTGTGTGTGTTTTTGCAGCTCGAAATAGCGTTTTCATGCTTTCCCGCGTTCCGTTTTACTGGAGGAAACAGAACTCGGCAGTGCGATCCGCACGCACGTAGAAACACTCACCCCTGCCAGGACTCGAACCTGGAATCTTCGCCTTAGGAGGGCGACGCCTTATCCATTAGGCCACAGGGGCCGTATGGATTGCAGCGAAGCGAACTTCCAGGTAGAGACCTCTGCGGAAAGGCTTGAGACGACCACAAAATCTCTGTGCACCAACCGGGAATCGAACCCGGGTCCCAAGCATGGGAAGCTTGGATGCTACCACTACACCATTGGTGCGCGTGCCGTTAGAAAGCACGTTTTCCATTGGATGCTATGGCGGACCGCGTATGTCGAAATGCGTGAATGTCAGCTATGGGGTTCGAACCCATGCGCAGTTACCTGCAGTGGATCTTAAGTCCACCCCCTTAACCACTCGGGCAAACTGACAATTTGGATTTCAGAAGGAATTCGCTCTGGTGGAATTTTCTCGAAGCGAGCATTGAAAACGCCGTGAAGCGCGAGTGAAAAAAAAGCGCCCGATGTGGGGCTCGAACCCACGACCACCAGGTTAAGAGCCTGGCGCTCTACCGACTGAGCTAACCGGGCTTGTTGACTTCTCTGAATTTGATTGACCCCAGACAGAGGTTCCAAAAGCAGACACGGACAGATAAAAGAAGAAATGGACGCGCCAGCACAGGTGGATGACAACTGCTTCGCTGCGAATGTGTGGTAGAGCCTCATGTTCCACACGTGCCTCGAGGTTGCTTGCCGCACCACGGACAAAATGACAGGAGTGGGGTTCGAACCCACGCTCTTTCGAACTGGCGCCTAAAGCCAGCGCCTTAGACCACTCGGCCATCCTGCCTAGTCTCCTTTTGATTGCGGGGCAGTGAATTTAAAGGTGGAAGAACATGTCGCGGATAGCTGGGACTCATCGGGACCCACGTGCTTCCCAGATGTCAACTTCCGCGATAGTATAGTGGTTAGTATATCCGCCTGTCACGCGGATGACCCGGGTTCGATTCCCGGTCGCGGAGGTTATTGCCTACGTGCGGTTTCGCACAGCAGAAGGAAAATATATTTGACAGGAGTGGGGTTCGAACCCACGCCCTTTCGGACTAGCGCCTTAAGCTAGCGCCTTAGACCACTCGGCCATCCTGCCATTGATGCAGATAAATCAGTGGAAAAGGTCGGTTCACGGAAATTCGTGGGGAGAGGCAACACTGGCGCCAAAGAAGCGACACCGAAGGGATTCGAACCCTCGCGGGCAGAGCCCAGTGGATTTCGAGTCCACCTCCTTAACCACTCGGACACAGTGTCTTTAGAGGCAGAAGGGCCGTCCAGGATATTGGAACATAGCCCATCTGGATGGCACGCGCTGCAAGGAATTGTTGAACCAGCAGAAGGGCGCAAGGAGATGCCAACACGCTTCGTCGGTCTAGTGGCTATGGCGCCCGCTTCACACGCGGGAGGTCGGCGGTTCAATCCCACCCCGAAGTATTGTTTTGTATTTGGTCTTCGGTGGCGCAACAAAATGTTTTAGCGGCAGCCAATAAATGGACCCGCTGGGATTTGAACCCAGGGCCTTCTGCATGCGAAGCAGACGTGATACCACTACACCACGAGCCCTCTTGCCGTGAGATGGCATGTGGGCACCTTATGCGCTAGTACTCTTGCATTTGACTCTGCTCAGAAGGGCGGAGAACAAATATGTCCACGCCAGGATTCGAGCCTGGGTCGTCACGGCCACAACGTGACGCCCTAACCGCTAGACGATGTAGACTTTGATGCAAAGAAGCAGAATTAGTTCGTATACCACTAGAAAGGTGGGAGAACGATGCCCGTGAAAATTTCGCCCGATGTGGGGCTCGAACCCACGACCACCAGCTTAAAAGGCTGGCGCACTACCGACTGAGCTAACCGGGCCTGTCGACATATTGCGATGTGTTCGTTTCTATGGCCTGGTCTTGGCTAGCACACGGCGAGTGCCAAAAAGAAAGGGCGCGCCCGGGTTCGAACCAGGGACCTGCTTATCTGCAGTCAGCCGCTCTACCGCTGAGCTATACACCCGACATGCTCAGGTGTTTCTTCGTTCTTACTGAATCCAGTCCGGTGCTTGCTGGGAGCCGCGCCGTTCGATGATTATTATAGGCGTGAATATCTGGCCCCACGCGGGCTCGAACTGCGGACCTTACGGTTTTTAGCCGTACGCTCTGACCAACTGAGCTATGAGACCTTCTGGGGGAGTGTCAGCGTTGGTCGCTGGTACTGCTATGACATGCGTGACATTGGGTAGATTGCAAAGGCGTTTAGTAGGAATCTTCTTAAAGAGCTCCACCTGCTTCAGCCTTCCGCGATAGTATAGTGGTTAGTTTGTCCGCCTGTCACGCGGATTACCCGGGTTCGTTTCCCGGTCGCGGATTTTTTAGCTGTGCGTGTACCAGATTGCCTTCGTTTGGGTACTTCGCCTGGCAGAAAAACGCGCCCCCTGCAGGGATTGAACCTGCGACCTTGCGGTTAACAGCCGCACGCTCTAACCACTGAGCTAAGAAGGCCTTGCTGTCCGATCACGAGAGAACCTCCTTTCTTGTCCCTTCGGGACTACTGTACACAAGTTTGGATCTCTTTCGTAGAAAGTGAACTGGAAGAAGGCGCGACTTCGTCCATTAATCGGGCTTGTGGTGTAGTGGTATCACGTCTGCTTTGCATGCAGAAGGCCTCGGGTTCGAACCCCGACAAGTCCAGTCACAATTTTGCCTTCAAAGGCGAGGCTGCAAATTTGTTTTGCTCCCGAGCAAGAAGAGGACGCCATCTATGGGGGTCGAACCCATGACCTTCAGGCAGCTTACAAAGCTGACGCTCTACCACTAAGCTAAGATGGCAATCTTGCTCCCTGTCGCAGGTGGCGTCCGGCTCCCCCGGCCGCGGCATCAACCGAGGCATCAAAGAAATGACCACGGTAGGACTCGAACCTACAACCTTCGGTTCCGAAGACCGACGCCTTATCCATTAGGCCACGCGGCCCAGTGTACATTTGCCGAGGGTGTTCACCTAAATGGCGATCTTTTAACGGTCGACTTAGCTCACAGAGCGGCATAACACCCCTGACGGGACTCGAACCCGCAATCTTTGGATGAGAAGTCCAACGCCTTATCCACTAGGCTACAGGGGCATTGATTGAGTGTTTTGTTGAGATTACGTCTCGACGTGGATGGCGTGGACGTGGCACGATCCGTCAGCTGTTGGAGTTGACAAAAGTCGCACCAGCCGGGAATCGAACCCGGGTCACGTCGATGGCAACGACGTATTCTACCACTAAACCACTGGTGCTTGTCACAGGGAATGCTGAGCATGGTCCCTATTGCGGCGCATGCGGTTGCAAGAAGCAAGAGCGGCGTTTGGTGGGGCTGAGGACATCAAGCGACAGCGACGGGGTTCGAACCCGCGCGGGCAGAGCCCATTGGATTTCAAGCCCAACTCCTTAACCTCTCGGACACACTGTCAGTTCCTGCGGGGGTTCGCCTCACCGTCCGTAACACGTTGTTTCCTATTTTTGGTCAGGAAGACCACTCTCCACATTCTCACTCAAAATGGTGCCCTACCCCTGGCAGGCTTCGAACCTGCAATCTTCGCCGCCGGAGGGCGACGCCTTATCCATCGGGCCACAGGAGCCGTTTTTCAGATCTGTAGTCTTTTCACAGGTTCGAAACTAGAAAGTGGAGGCTGAGTAAATATATAAATAGCGGAGAGTGGTTCGATCCGCCGACCTTTGAGTTATGAGCCCAACACGCTAACCACTGCGCCACTCCGCTCATTACCAAAATCATTGTTGAGCCATTTTAAAACAACGAGCACCGAGCACCGCACGTGCGCCGCAGCTTGGATCCAACAAACGAGGACAAAATGCCGGGACCCGGGATCGAATCAGGGGCCTCCAGATCTTCAGTCTGACGCTCTCCCAACTGAGCTATAGCGGCTGTTGAAATTACTCGCCACGATCAGGTCGGCGCCCCCTCTCGTGAGGATGTCGCCTTCAGTGGCAGCCTGTGCTCGCGGAGTGCGCCAGTGATTTTTGTTTAGTCTAGCGAATTGATGCCAGAATATTCCGACACCTGTGGGGTTCGAACCCACGCGGGCAGAGCCCACCGGCTTAGCAGGCCGGCGCCTTAACCACTCGGCCAAAGTGTCTTCTTGAGGAAATTCGAGTGCAGTGCTCCCTATTGATTTCCATCTTGGGGCCACGGCTCAAAAGTGATCTGTAACGGTATCTGATTCCCGCTGCTGTAAAGGAGCAGCTGTCGCAGATAAGCAAGAGTGCTCGTGGCAGATCAAGAGGAGTGCTTCACTGGGAGATCTAGAGGAGTGCTTCTAGTACAAGGATCGCTAGGTCTGGATCTAGATGTAGAGGAGTTCTTGGATCGTCTGGCAACTTGAGATCAATTATTGCTTAGAGAGAAATTCAAAAAAAATAGCAATAGGTCGAAAATTCAAGCTGAAGCTCCTTTTAGATGAGGATCGCGATAGCTCTCTATGGCTTCTCATCTGGATCGCGATAGCTTTCTATAGTGGCTTCGTCGCAAATCAATGCAGAAAGCAGCACTCGTCTTGCTTTCGTAGAACAACTCTGCTGTTGGTGGAATGACCTCTACTGTGAACAGTAGTTCTAGTTTTTTGATTCCAGTGTCTTCATGGAATGGGTTCGGACAAGGGAATGAGGATGAAAGCAGTAGTACCAGATAACTACGACCTGACCACGCTTTACTTAGCAGAAAAAACGTTGACCCATTTGTTGGTAGCAAGACTTATGGTTTTGAGAGGAAAACTCATGCAGAGGATAGCGAACCTACTCTAACTCATGCATAAACAACTTCTAAGCCAGGCTGATAACTATTGAGATTTTTGAAACTCAGTGATAGATGAAAGTAGCGAAATCGGGGGGAAGATGATCTACATGTAAAGACTAGCAAAGGCGCCAGTTGTGTTCTGCCATCTCTGGAGGTTTAGTACTAGTTCCGGTTCGTATGATAATAGTTCCAGTTCTTGTATTCCGGCAGGAGCAGTCTCTTGTGCTCCCTCATGAACACTTTCAGAAATGTCCTCTGCTCTGATTGGCCCCCTTTCTCAAGCTCCGAAGGCGTCCCACTATGACTCCTTAAATTTATCAAGCTCCTGAGGAGTAACCTGACTGCTTTCATCGATGACCCGATCCCGCTACGCCAAAAATAATCACGCCGTTGGTTCTTACATCCAGATCCAGCAGTGCAAAGAATATCGCCGCTACACCAACATCCAGCACTTGTTGTAGGTAATTGTGACCTACTTGCTTCGGGATCGATGTCACAAAGAGATTCATTGACGAGGAAGATGATGCGGCCTACTACTTACAACTTCAATCGATAAAAAGGGTGTCCTTTACTGTGCCTGCGGTGTCTTCGGATTCGGAGTCAGGGTGTAGCGGTCCTCTTCTAGTACTAGGGTCCTCTTCTAATAAGTGACCAATAGGCCGAAGTTGAAGTACGTGCTCTTTTCCTTCTTGGCTAGAAAAACACATTTGCCGTCGCTCTTCAGCGTCCTCTGCGGTCGTCAAAAGGAGAGACGAAATTGGGACGAACGAGGCAAGGGCCAAATCGGTATTACTCACCCCCGTCATTCGCATCTTTATTCTATCATCTGTGATGTGCTTCTGATGCGGAGACTCTGATGTGTGACCATCGGGTTCGGAGCAGGATGGAACACGAGTTGTTCCAGCCAAAACAGACAACGTTTCGCGCAATTTTTCGATGTTATGATTATTTTCAGGACCACGATCATGATCACTGAGACGAGTTGTACTACCGCACCCACAGCGCATTAATGCTGTCGAAGCTATGCGGAAGTTACGTGCGGCAACAAACTCTCCACTAGAGTGGGCCTCTTGGAAGATTGCTACTCTTCCACGAAATTGCAGCCGTAACTTAGAGCTTGCCTGCTTCAGTCATCTTGGATAGCGCCCTTGGCGTTCTTCCGTCCCGCTAACGAAAAGGCCCCAAGATGCTTCTCAAGATGAATTAAAGGAAGCCTTAACTAAAACAATGATGTCCTCTGACCGCAGATGATGAACGGTTTGCGGATCAGGCTGATGTTGCTCTGACGAGTTGCTTATCCTAGCATCGTGGTGCTTTGGCTTTGCCTGCTCTAATTATTAGATGAGTTCAACGTAATTCACTTCTCGTTCTTCTTGCCTGAACTTATTTCCTCCGAAGCAAAATCCTAAAAGAAGAAACAGCGAGAAATGTTAACCTTCTATAGAACTAGATGAAATGAATTATTTTTAAGACTAGGCACGTGACCTGTAGCTGTTGAACTCGATGACGATGAAGTGAATTATTTATTAGGGTTACTACATCTACATTATCACAAGCCTCAACTCAATAGTATCCTTTTTCGGGCATTTTTCGCGGGCGCGACTAGAAGGAGTAGAGTATCTTCATCATCGTGGCCTTCGAGATATCCAGAAGCCATCAACCAAAGCCACGCAAAACGAGATGGCAGGAGAGTGGAATTCAGAAGCTTATAGTTATCTGACCCCCCAAACGCTGAAGAAGAGGAGGACTCGAAATGGCTTCCAATCGCCACGTAGGTTCTATTAGAGCGATAAAAATTTCGAGAAAACAAACTACCATAAACATGTAGTCACGTAGGTTCTATTAGAGCGATAAAAATTTCGAGAGAAGAAACTGCCACCACGTAGGTTCTATTAGAGCAATGAAAATTTCGAGAAAACAAACTACTTACCATAAACATGTAGTCACGTAGGTTCTATTAGAGCGATAGAAATTTCGAGAGAAGAAACTGCCACCACGTAGGTTCTATTAGAGCAATGAAAATTTCGAGAAAAGAAACTAGCACCACGTAGGTTCTATTAGAGCAATGAAAATATCGAGAAAAGACACTACTCGAATAACTGAAATAACCGAGTAACAGACGAGAATAGAAGCCGCGATACTGAACATTTAGGAAGAGCAGCCTTTCGAAACTAGTACGTCCCTTATTTCAGTCAGCAACTCGGTTAGTTTCAGTTTTCGATTACTGTAAACATCATCTAGGATTTGTTTTAGTCTAAAAATATTCCGATCTACTAATATCCCACGATGCTTAAAAAGATGTATCTCATTTTCAAACAATTTGAATTTGTTCCTTAATTCGTGGTATAGTACTAGGATCGGCGACTTGATGAGAAGTGGACGCATCAATCCAGTCCTCCAAGGCCAGCATGGTGCTCAGTCTGGCACTCCAAGAAAAGTCCACATTCTTCAACATAGATGCTTTTGCAGTATTCTTCATAGTACTAGAAGTGGTAGAAGATGCTTTTCCTTTTGCAGCATTCTTGTTCTTCATTATAGTACTAGAAGTAGATGTTGTTCGCCAAACTATCTTAGCTGGATGATGGCTCCCTGAAAGAGTGTGGAAAATTGAATCTGTTGTACTTCTAGGGAGGTCGTCGCGATCCCCGACTACTTTGCAGATTCTGGCCAGAGTTTCGGATAGCGGAGTGCGGGTCACGGACGGATCACGGATCACGGACTCATCATGAGTCGAATGCTCGTCCTGGTAGTTGTAGAGAATGTGTGTGTGTGTCGTCGCGGAAACTCCGGCGTGCAGCCCATGACAACGAACAGTCCGTAGCCGCGCACCGGGTGCCGCGTAGCGTAGAAGTTTCTGCAGACGGGCGGGGAGTTCGTCGATGGTGCACGTCGGCCCCCAACAACTACCTACGACGTTTGCGAGCGCCCCATGCGATGTGTGCTCTGCAATGCGATATTTTTGGGATTCTTCAGCACGTACAGGATTCGGATTCGTGCTTCCAGTAGCGTCCTTAGAAATTATATTCCTAGACTCCACCTGTATGTTCGTTTTATTCGACTCTGATGAAGATGTTAACCGCTTACTAGGCTTAGCTGCATGGAGAGCGGCAGATATGGACTGGTCCACTCTTCGGGTTTGCTTTTGGTCTTTCATACGCCCAAAGGGTCCCACGAATCGACCAAAAACGACGGGTCCATTTGCCGGCGCTAGTGCAGTTGCCAGAAGAAAAGTGCTCATCGTCACAGACACGTCGAGTCCATCGTGTAGTCCATGTCCATTATCAACGGATCCGTTGGTTGCTCTCAGTAGGTAGCTACAACTTGGCATGCAGCAAGTAGTTGTTTGTCTTTGTCTTTGTCTTTGTGAAGATTGTGTCGTCGTCGTGTCTCTACTGTCCCTTTCCAACCGCCCTTTATTAGAATTAGTCTCAGGAACAAAGTAGAGAGAAAGGTCCTGAAGAAGTGAGCTCACCCTCTTTAGGATACGTCGGAAGAGTGGTCGCACATGAGTTTCGATCACACGCTGGTCGCGGAATCGTTCTGTTGCTGCATCATGATGATTTGACGCGGCTAAAAGCTTATCATCTTTTTGTTCTAGCTTTCTAAAGATGTTGCAGGCTTTGAAGTGTCTGTAAGATGTGAGGACTTCGCTGTAGTCGCCACCATCTAGTTCTTCAAAGCGATATCTCAGTGCCTCGTGGAAGCGTCCTAGCCTGAGCGCATCACTTTTGCTACTCGTCTTCTTGCCATCATTTTTAGAGGTTGTTTCTTGGGTGCGCCGTACCTCCGATATGGCCATGATCACTAATAAGAAGTTTCCTACTTCTGAAAAGAAAACAACGAATAGGATTAGTTATAGTGCTGGTGTCTGCAATTGTACATATAAATGTGAAGCAATATAATTAATCCTTAACACGACTAGTGCGGCTAGTACCATTCGAGATTTCGTCGTTTCTGTCACGAGACAATAGAGTCTCGATGGCGTCGTGCCGAGCAGCCACCGCAGTCGCAAGTGCGATGGAATGAGGGAAAAGCTGGCGCAAGTTCGGATCATCTAGTGCCCAGCCCAGAAAAATTAGTCTTGCCACGCCGAGTGGAAATTCGCACAAATGGCTGGCAAAACGACCAAGCAAAGAGAGGCTTGATGCGGGCAGAGGCTCCGGAGGGGGGCTGCTTGCTTTAGAGGTAGGGTTTTGGTGTTCGTTTATCCCGCTTGTTATGGCTGTCCCCACCTAAGGGAAAGAGGCATAACAAACCGTAACAAAAGCACCTTTAGCCTACCCTTAATTTCTGCGCCTCCAGGGGCTCCTGTGGTGGTAGGAGCCCTCTGCCTCTCGTGCTTCTCGATCCAAGGAAATAAAGTAGCGTGCGATTTAGCTGGAGGAGCGGTAGTAGTGGTTATGAGGTTCTGTTTGTACATCCGACGCAACGCTTCTAGCACCAATGCGGAATCTGGGGGATCAGGAAGCAGGAGTGCAAAAATCCAAAGGAATGAATTTCGAAGTTGTTGCTCTAGAAGACCGGCTTCTTTTCGAGCACTGTCTGCACCTCCTTCATGCTCGTCTGCACGTAGCACAGCTCTGTAAATTAGAGCTTACAAAAATGATCCATCAATATCTTGAAGAGCAGTATCGCGGTGCCCTCTATTATCTGCATCTTGAAGAAAGACGTACTGAGGCTTTTGCGTTTCATCTCTTGATGAAAAAATATCCAGGATGTCTCATCACATTAAGATGGATCATTTGAAGCCTTAAATAGACCCACGCTTGACGATTTTTGCACCAGTGTGTGCAGACGCGTTCTATGCGGCCCTCTGTTGGATCGACATCACACTTCCCAGCGTAGGGTAACGAACGCATATGCTCACTTAGGCAGGCGTGGACTCGTGACAGGTAAAGAATGACACGCGCAAGATCCAGTCTTTCCAAAGGACGACGCAGGAGAAGCAGCGACGTTTTTTTCAATGGCGGTCGTGGCTGTTCGCTTTCGTCGTTGTCCACTGTGGAGTCGAAGCCCTCCCCCGTCGCAGAGTGGTCCTCTGCTTTTTTAGCGCTTTCTTGCTCTGATGTATGGCCCTTCTCCTCGTCTCCAAGTCCAATAGTACTACTAGAGCTTCTTCTACTTCTAGGTGCAACTATTTGTGCAGCAGCGCTCGTGTCCTCTGCGTGCATCAGGAGGAGTGTGTACAGGCTTCGCGGGTAAAATCGGTAGCAACGTCCAGGAGAGACGCGCCCCACGCGGCCTTTTCGCTGGTCCATGGATGCTGGCGTTGCCCAGGCGATCTCGCTTCGTTCGATCTCGCTCACTGGGTCATAGCGTTGCTCCTTCTGCCATCCCAGATCCACGACAGACATTAGAGACAAACACTCCCATATAAAGTATTGAGTTGTGACCCAGATGTAAAATGATTGACTGATGTCGTCCTTCAGAAGGGTTTGGGTTTAGGGTTCTTTAGGGTTCTCAATATTTTTTCCTAGAAGTTGTAGATAATCTACTTCATGCGGTGGATGATATTTATAAATTTCTAGAAGCAGGGAAGTTTATTTGCGAGAAGATGATATAAGGTGTACTTATTTTTAGGACAGACATGCTATCGGCATCGCTCCCCGTGAAGAATAAACCGTCCGACCCCAAGATGCGTCTCACTATGGATTATGATCTCTTCTAGCCTTAAGTTCAGCAAATTCGGAATCGTTTCGCCCGTTTCGCATATGTTCGTTGCCAGGATGATCTGGAAACACCCTGCCTCTGTGGGTACGAAGCGGCGTCGGTTTTGCTCCACCCCAGCGTCGCAATGGCAACAGATGAAGAGAAAAAGAATAGTCTGGAGAAAGTGTCAGCTCCTTGTTGGTTTATTTTATAACTGTAGGTCGAGGATAGATGAAGAAGTATAGTATCCTATTAGTAGTAGTTGAAGTTTTCTTCATGCTAAATGTACTGTCTCATAAAAAGCAGCAGGGTAACGCGCATATGATCCCGGCACTTGGGGTTCTCGAAAAGGTGGAGGTTGCGCTGAAGATAAGCACGAGCGCGCTGAAGCAGCTGCATTGTTGGCAAGAAGATAAGCACTTTTCCGCCTTCACGTTGAATCGTAGGGAAATCCTTTGCGAGAATATGTGACAGGAGAGTCTGTAGCAAGCGCAAGAAAAGAGATTGGCAGGTTGCAACTTGAGCCGCTAGAAAGAGACTCACATGCTCCTGAGTAACGGGACGGCTCTTGTCGAGCAGCATTGCATTAGTTCTGCACTCTACAGCACCAGAAGCGATCGACGCGAGGCCCTCCAGGGTCCTTCTGCCCATAAGGGTTAGGTCGCAAGTTCTGCCACCTAGTCGGGAGTTCTGCACCGCACTTCTTGTGTAGGTAGGCAACGGCAATACCCAAAAACAGTGAAGGTAGTCCAATATATCACCAAAGAGCTGCCTTAAACTCTTGCCACGACCATCAGGGATACACATGCCCACGAAGTCAAGCGGATGCTCAGAGGAATGGTCCTCGCTTTCCGAGAAATTTCCAGAGAAGTCACCTGGTGAGCCTGCTTGGCTGTCTGTGGAAGCAGAAGTTAGAACTGTCCGAAATTCATCTTCCGAGTGCATCCTTGAAAAGTATGGGGCGGGGGCATTTTTCCCTTGTGCTAATACAACTCCCTTATAATATGTTTGTTTCATGTTTCAAGGATGCAGTCAAAGATGCATTAGCTACAGCCTTAAAAAAGAACGACGGCATTCCTCATGAAACAGATCGGCGATGAAGTCCTCTAGAAAAAAAACCTGGATTGGGAACGGATGTGATCCCGCTACACGCACTAATGGACTTCGTGATGTTTCTACCGCGATATTAATTCTTGGTTCTGTCGAGAGCTCAATTGGTTCGATCTGCCTTGGTTCTGTCGATGTTGTAATGATCTGCCCATAGAGACGCTTTCCCACATGGTGGCTCATATTAGAACCCTGGCTCTACAGTAGAAGTTGTCCATCTTTTCTTGCCCCATCTGTGAGTGTGCCTTTTTCTACTTGTTGCACCCAACGGACAGATCATGAGGGAAAGAACGATGAATTATTAGCTGCGGCTGCCTTAATCATGTCATAGCACAGTGGCGCAAAGTATTCCCATTTCTTCGCCAGGGTGAGCGTGGTTGCAGACATGAGAACAATGCGGATGTGCGACAGACGTGGAATGCTTAAGAGCGACCGGAGCAGCAGACACAGCATGTCCAGTTCAAGGCTCCACTCATGGATTTCGTCCAACAGAAAGTGGGTGTAGTTTTCCACCGCTTGTGGATCGTTGAGCAAGATCTGTAGGAGCGTTCCAGCAGTGTAGAAGCAGATAGGGCTCTTT
Source organism: Amoebophrya sp. A25 (assembly GCA_905178165.1). NCBI lineage: Eukaryota > Dinophyceae > Syndiniales > Amoebophryaceae > Amoebophrya > Amoebophrya sp. A25. The sequence goes on along the minus strand of CAJINU010000117.1, from coordinate 261,522 downwards.
GTTTCGTACTGTTGCCACGTTGTCCCATCAGGACTTTCCTCCGTGAAAGGATCTTCAGAGTTCAAGACTCCCCCTCTGTCCGTATTATCGTCAGCCACATGGTACGTAGCGCAGGGGGGAACGAAACAAACCCAGATGTTAGAGTTTTGAAGTCAATTAGAATAATTAGTGCACTAATCTATCCGGAACCTCCCATAACAGTAACGTATTTCGTCAACATCTTCTTCATCTCATTTCTCTTGCACAAACTTAAGTCACCACCTTCGTCCTGAAAAGTATGCCTTAACATCGAGAGGTCTGCTATAGCTATCCCAGGTACAGATCGTGTTTACCCTTTTGGCGCACTCGCGCGCTGAGTCACGACGGGGCTGAGTAACCGCGATACGGCATCTTGGAACTGCTGGCTTCAAGAACATCGACGTCTTGCTGCTTATTTTCTCAATATGCGGTTTGTCCTTAACTTCAACAACATGACTATCATGCCTTCCAGATGAAGAAGTCCTCGTGCTCTTCTCATTACCACCAGCAACACAACACGCATTATGCGCGATTATGAGTGGAGCTAGGGTGCTTTTCCCACTACCTGTTGCGCCGTCTAGGACGACTACTCGATTGTCCGCAATTGCGCGCAAAAGTTTAGCCCCGTGCTTCGAGAGCTGCAATCTTGCGTCCTTGCCGCCTTTGCTTAGAGCTACACATATCCGCACAGATGACATAGACCGGAGTATATTACTCATTCATTCATTTTCACTCTTTCATTCGCTCTCACAAATAGATCTGTGTAGACTCCACCACCATATTAAATCTGTGAAAAACATAGGTTTAAGATGTCTTCGAGCATGAAGAAAAGCTATCCATCCATCCGAAACCTAGTGCTGACGTGAAAGTTGATGACCTTGACCCACATATAATAAGTATCAAAAGCACCTCTTTGTCTTGTTGAGAAATCGACTTCATTAAAGTAGCCTTAATCCACGTGTGTTCTCCATGCCGCGTGTCAGCGAGGCTTTGAGACTTTCTCTGGCCATCTGCAGTCGTGCACTCGCAGAAAGACGACTGCGATCCGACCTTCTGCGCCTCTTTGCTTTCTCGCCTCCACTTGCTTTCGTTACGGCAGGCGCTGTCGTTCTCGTGCTGCGGTCCAGAGAGGAAAGATCTTGCGTTTTTTCCTTTCTTTTTTTCGAGGTGGAACTCCTACGAACAAGAACTGGATCTTTGTACTTCTCGTTTGTTTTTATCTTCGATGAACTTGTTTTTTTAGTGCGTCTGCCTCGAGCCGGCGTCGCGTTCTTGAGTGTAGCATCCGCATCTTCTTCATCAGGGGCTTGAGTGTAGCGTCCTCCTTCATGGTTCTTGAGTGTAGCATCCGCATCTTCTTCATCAGGGGCTTGAGTGTAGCATCCTCCTTCATGGTTCTTGAGTGTAGCATCCGCATCTTCTTCATCAGGGGCTTGTGGTCGGTGGACGACCAGCTGCGTGAGCATTTCCAAATCTAATGGTTGGTACGTCGTCGGAGCAGAAGCAGTACTTTCTTTTTTCATTGGTGGTCGCAGTAGCAAGGTTTCCAATGCGATGTCTATCTTTGGTGAGTCGTGTGCTGCCCACGTCCACGCGTCTGGAGCTCGGGTTCTGTCCAAGTCCACGCGACAGCTTTCCCTCAATTGCTGCACAAATTAGAGCGCACTTAAGTACAACTCGAAAAACTCCAATAACCGAGTAACAGACGAGAATAACCGCGATACTGAACAAGGAGGAGTAGCCTTGCGAAATTACGTCCCTTATTTCAGTCAGTTACTCGGTTCTTTTCAGTTTTCGATTATATTCATCTTGAAAAGCATCTCTGACGTGTTTTCTCTCTCGAAAAGCGGCCAAAGAAGCTTCTTGAGATGAGTTAGAGGTTGTGAGCCGTAAACCAAATCTGCCAAAGAGGAAGACCTGTCGTGAAAGCGAGCGAAACCGTGTCGAAAAGTGTCCCTTCGATGTCTGCGTATCCGATTCACCAGGATAAGCTGTGCTACCTGGATCGGCCTTTGCAGGAGTTTCGTGGGCAAGGTGCTATGCAGACAGAGGCCCACAACTTCCACCTTTCTGAGGCCCCCAATGTTAGAAGTCTCTACAAGCGCAGAAAGCTCCCTCGGAAGGGTTGCTATGGAGGCGAGCCGCATAAGCATTCCAAAGTTCTCGCATGAGACTACTGCGCTGCACATGAAGCGGACGACTGGTCTTATTGTCGCACGTTGGGCGGTATTGATGTTTGCTCCGCCTTTGCGCGATACTTTTGGCCCATCAGTATGTTGAGAGTCCCTACAGGAGCCAACATGTCTGTTGACGCGACCACGACTTCCAACTTTTAGTAGAGTTGTTCTGGTCCTCCTTGTGCAGAGTGTAGAAGTAGGTGAACCGCCGCCGCTTTTATTTGGTTCATCGTCAGGTACTCCATACCTTTGGAGACTAGCAACTGCGGATACACAGTAAGCCATTTTATCTTGCGAAGCTGTCTCTACATCTAGATGCATTTCTGTGTTCATGCCCACCGCATAAATCGCGTGTGAAGGAGGCTGGCCCTGGTGGTTACTATCGCCGTCAATGGGAGCCCAAAAGAAGCGCAAATTCTTGATTGGATCGCTCGTTTCTTTGCGGAGGTCCATTGAAGACTCGGATGCGCTGGTGGTCGCGTCGCTTGTGGTTGCTTCATCTCCTTCACCTACTGAGATTGCGCGTGATTTTCCTAGTGCAGTACTGGCTCGAGCACTCACTTTCGTAAATGCCACATGTTCTGGAAATGCAGAGAGCATAATGGCTTCCAGGGTGCTAGCACATAAAGCTGGGCGAAGATGAAGGTCGCCATTCGTTCTTGCAGCTTCGGGAAGTGCAGCTGCTGCAGAGGTTTCTTGACCTGCTTGCTCTGCCACGTAGACACATCTCGACAACAGATGAATGAGTCTAACAAGAGTCGTCTCGAGCTTACTCTGAAAGGGAAATTCGTGGTTGTCCAAAGTCTGGCTCGTGTTCTTCCTGACACCTTTGTTAAATTTGCTTGTCTTCTTAGAAGTTGCGTCCGAGCTGAGCCACCTAAGAATTCTATGTGCAAGATTCTTCGCCAGCGGAAAGCAAAGGCGCGCAGCCGCGGACAGTGATAATGCTCTGCCCTTGCGGTTGTGCTCATCGAGGGAAAGGAGATCCGCCTCTAAAACACGCCAGGCATCGTGGAGAGCGTTCCTTGTCTTTGGTCGTCCATCTGTTGTAGCAATGTCCTCTACTTCTCCTGCTGCTGCTGCAGTGCTGCCTTTTCTTCTAAGAATAAAATGTTGAATCTGGTGTTCCATCAGCATCGGGCCAGCACGTTTCCACTCGCACAGGAGTGCTCCAAGCACCACGCCTGCGATAAAGTGCCCTTGCTCTATCGCAAACCACAAAAAGCGGGATATCGAAACTTCGTCCATTGGAATTTGGAGACAGAACGATCCAAAAGATGAGCGAAGTGTCCTGTCGTGAGGGAGCTGGTCCTTTACGAGGTCTTGGATATTGACGAATTTTTCTTAGAGGTAGGTTTTTGGTGCTCGCGGCTTACCCCGCTTTTTATGCCTTTCTCCCTTAGGAGAGGCATAAAAAGCGGTAAGAAAAGCACCTTTAACCTACCCTTAATTTTCGCGAGGTAGTTTACTAGTAGTAGTACTAGGTATAGGTTCTGCTCCCTCTTCTACAACAAGCAAAGGCAGAAGATGCTCTTCTTCTCGTGCGCTTCTTCCACTAGGTAGTTTTTCAAAGACTTGCAGATGTTCTCCTGCTAAAGGTTGTTGCCCCTTATCTTCCGATGCCTTTGGTCCTTGTGCGTCGTTATCGGCATTGTCCATAAGTTGTACACCACTACACTCTCTAGAGACTGCACCGCTCTTCACCAAGAAGTTTACCATTTTCGCTATGTCTTGCCGCGATGGAGGAGAGGGCAACGCTGCTGCAACACACTCTGTTCGCGCACTGAAAGCCGTCAGAGGGTCAGCTGCTTCATCCAGTCCTCGTGCCACATCTCTTACGCCACCACGCAGTTTTTCTGCTGCCTTCCACCAGTCGTGAAGGGACTCGAGTTGCAAGCACAACCGCGGATGCAGTTCTGAAGAAGCCCCGCTTTCTCTGCTAGTGTCCTCGAATTGGGTCAAATTAGTAGAGCAAGAACTAGCATGTAAAGTACTAGAAACTGACATTCATCAGACCTAGTACCACAACAGAAATTTCATTCGTTAGGGTCTCTACTGAAAAAATCATTTTCCTCTGGTTACTTAAATGACTAAACTCAGTGAAAACATACACTTCCCCATCTGAAATCACCGTCAAAAATAAGCTCCACTGCTTATTTCAAGAAGATGCTTTGACTCAAGATAGATCCTACATAGTACACGCTATTTTGTTATTCTTTTACTACAGCCTTAACATAGATAGCTTTCGTGTATAGCGCGATCGTGACACCGTTGCATGTGCGGCCGGTTCGGCCACAGCGTTGTTGAGCCGAGGACTTTGAAGTCCAGCTAAGTGCTAGTCCGGACAAGAAACTCTCCTCGTCTAGATAATTGCGACGCGCGAGTCCCGAGTCGATGACACAGGAAACGTCGGGAACGGTTACTGAAGTTTCAGCGATATTTGTTGCGAGATAGATCGTTTTCATGGGGAGGAGTGGCTGTCTCCAGTCAGCGTCTGATGTCTTCTCTTCTGCTGTGCTGTAGTTAGTGCACGACTTAGGGCTCTGCCAAACAGATTGCTTCTCTGGTCCGCTTCCTTCCAGATGATCCCGAGCGTGCGCACTGCGAACCGAATCAGAATGGAGTACTATAATCTGGCGTGATGATTGTTCTTCTTCAAGAGAGGACCTTCGTTTTCGTCCACCATCTTCTTGCTCTGCGAATCGTTTGAGCAGCGCTGCTTGTACAAGTTTGATCTGCTGTATTCCTGGTAAAAACACAAGCACGCTGCCGGGGAAAGAGCTAAGCCTGTGATAGGCAAGTTCCGCTGCAAGGGTGGTCAGTCGGGAGGTCGCTGGGCTACTGCTGCTACTCATTGCCTCATCCAACACGCCACTCCAGTGATATTGTTGTTTTATGCGGTGAGTGGAGCTGGAGGCATTGTGACGGTCTTTTGCATCAGAGTCCTCACAGGAGTCGGCATTAGGCTTCCTGCTGTGGTGATTCAAGCCGGAGTCAACGTTGTCACCAAAACCAGTTGCACGGGACTCAAGATATCGCAGTTCTCTGGCGTAGTATTTCACTGCTCTACGCAAGCTTGACGGAGCACCAAGCCATTGTTCCACATCGTCAAGGAATCTTGTTTGTACCGAATACTGACGTCCCGGAAGCTTCAATACGTCGTTGCTAATTGCACAACCAGGCGTCGTCTTCGCAGCTGAGGATTCTGGTTTCTCCTTTTCCGAGTGCACGTCGAGGTAATCCCGGAGCTTTTTTACGTTCATTGTTGCACTCATGAAAACGAGACGTATACTCGGAAAAATGGTGTGTACTATGCGTAGCAAGAATAGCAACAGCTGTACCTCAGACGTTTGCTCGTGCGCTTCATCTACTATGACGTGAGTGTACTCCATTGGCAGGAGGTCGTCAGAGTGGTAGTGCTCCATTGGCAGGTCGTCAGAGTGGTACTCCATTGGCAGGTCGTTGTCGTCCGCGCTCCAGGAAGATGATGGCCGGTTGATGTTCCAGTCGATTGTTTCGGCAAAGCTTCTGTCTGGCCATCCATTATGTTTTCGCCACGTTTTAGCGGTCGTCGTGGATATTCGTCCTATGATGCGTTCGAGGAATAGCCGGACGGTCATGAAGCAGATTTTCGTATCCCTCGGGTGATATTTTGACGCACCACCAACACGAAACCCCACGACTCTACTTGTACTAGACATACTAGACTTAGAGCTCCCCTTTATTCATCTTAATAAAGAGCATCTTTGACGTGTTTCCCCCTTAGGAAAGCGGTCAAAGATGCTCCTTAAGATGAATTATTGTAAGCCTTAATAGACATCTCGATTCGTTCTGCGCAAGCAATGCAAGCCAATTTGCGAGGTTGTAGAACCAGAATCTTGGCCTCTTCAGGTCTTGCTAAAAAAATGTAAAGCGGCACGTGGGTCGTCTTGCCCGACCCTGTCTCTCCGACAATAAAAATTGGGGAATTCACCTTAGGTTCACTCTTCCAGCAGCGCTCTTGTATCGCTTCACGACACTGCAGAACAGGTAGTCGTGGAAGAGCTGCTGGGAATGTTTCGGTGGACTTTCTTGGACTTGAAGTGCGGTGCCTGGCCACAGCATGTTGATAGGTTGCGGAGTCCTTATCTCCTAATTTGAGCCAAGAGCCTTCCCCCCCATTCGCCAAAGAACGCTCACCTTCAGGTGGCCCAACCGCCCATCGTTGTGACTTTAGTGCTCGTTTTCTCGCTTTGGCATTGTCTGAGATCTTTGGTTTTTTTGATTTTTCCGGATCCTGGTTCGCGTCTTCAGTGGGAGGACATATTAAAACAGGATCTTGTTCATGCTCAAGAAGATTACGTTTTTTCTCAAGAACAGTAGAGGATGACGGTGTTGTACTATGCTCATGGCAAAAATCATTATCCGACTTGTACTTAGAGGTAGGCTTTTGGTGCTCGCTTACCCCGCTTGTTATGCCTTTCTCCCTTAGGAGAGGCATAGAAAGCGGTAAGAAAAGCACCTTTAACCTCCCCTTAATGTACGCGAAGGGCGTCGGCGATGTCAGGAGTTCTTCGTGTTCAGGTTCGCTCCACAGTAGAAAAAACCGTGGCTGTGTCATTGCTCCAGAATACACTGCTTTTTGATCGTATTCACGCTGTATCGCAAAGGCCGCAGCATGCGAAAGATGTCCAGTTCGATGCTCAAAGAGCTGCATGTTGTAGAAGGTGACGGGATCATGTGTCGAAGATTTCGCATCTACAACTTCCGGAGAATTCCATTTCCAATTCGCAACGCTTGCAAATACTTTACTGAGCTTTTCCGTCACACCCTGCTTCCCTAATATGCCGAAGGCGGTAAGCTTCCGCAGCTTGTGTGCCTCTTTGTGAACGCGATAAGCTTCCGAAGCTGTGGCAACCCAAGTCCGCAATCTTTCCTCGCACGCGATAACACTGTTTACAATGTCCATGTAGAGGAAGTCGTCAAGAGTAGTTGCAAAAAGTTGCATCTCGTAGCAATTCTTGTTCGCCATGGTTCCTAGTCGTGAAGCGTCGACCCATCTTTGAGGAGTCCAATGCTTGAAAAAATCCGGCACAGCTACTGCGAGCGGCACTTTCATTAGAGAGGACGCAAAGGTAGCTGACCTGTAAACTCGCAGATGCAAATGTATGAAGAAGGAAGTGAACTGTAGTTAGTCGTGCCACTGCAGTTTAGTACTAGTAGATACAGCAATAGCTTCATTGTCATTTACACGTGGAGTCAAGAGCAAGACTTTACTGTACTCGCCCTTCTCATAAAAGTGCCGCGGGAGATGGCGTCAAGAGAGTCAAGTCCTCGTTCCCGTGACCACAGAGATATTCCTGAAGTTGGTGCGAAATCTGTTCGGCGGACCAATGGCTGTCGCTGTTAAAAATATCTTCATCACCATATTGCTCCTCCTTACCAGCTCTACTACTGTCGTCTGCACGAAAGTCAAAAAGGTACAACTTTTTGCTACTCCGCAACACGATTACTCCCAATGGTGCGTCAAAGCTTGGTGGTATTGGGGGAGTCGAAAAGAAAGAGGCTACCGTTAAAAACCCACTGTGCTGGATATCTGCTAGAATTTGACCATGCAATGCGCGAAGCTGTCCCGCATCCTTTATCACGGTGGTCGAAGAAGAAGATGTAATACTTCTAGAAGAGCAAGCTTGCTCAATCCGGGGCCGTCCGCCAATTTCGGGATCTTCTAGTCGTGCTTCTGCAGCAAGTCCTAGAAGTTCTACTTTAGTACGTTGTTCTTGTTCGGGTATTTCTGAAGATTTAACAAGAACAAGTCCTGCTTTATGATCATGTTCGGAACAAAGCAGGGTACGTGCATCTGGCTCCTTAACCTTGGACTTGCCTAGCAACTTCTCTGAAAAAAGGTTGAAGTCCACCAGCATGGCAAAAAGTCGATTCCGTTGAGCAGCAGCTTCGCTGCGTCGTACAGCCGAAGTCTCGTCCGCAGACTCTAGACTGCATCTGAGTGTCTTCTTGAGACTTTGAGCCACTTTTATCAAGTCGTCGGCGGCTTCGAAAGGACTTGATTTGCTCGATGATCCAAAGCGCACATCGCAGTTACTAGAGTTCGCACATCTGTAGAGGCGCTGCAAGAGCTCTTTGCGTCTGCGTGTCTGCTGTCGTAACGTTTTCAAACGTGGCATCGATTTCAGATTATTATGCTCATCTTCGATTATCGACATTAACAACGTGTTGGAGCCTCTGGTCCGAGAAGATGAAGTGTTTTCTGCGTGGAAAGAAGTAACAGTCTGAAGATCTCGTCCTCCTGAAGCAACAGTCTGGATCTGTTTGTATGAGGCAGTGACGCAGCTAGTCTGGTTGTTCGTCTCCTGGTAGAACGTAGTAGTAGTTGAGAGTCCGTCACGCTGAGTTCGACACTGTAGAATTTCCAATTGCGCAAGTCGAGCACGCTGAGTTCGACCTTGTAGAACAATTTCCCATTGCGCAAGTCGAGCTCGTAGTTCGTGGCTTTGAAAACCTTCGCTTAACGCAGTGGATGTCTGTCGGGGTTGAAAGTTGAACGATAAGCCTTGCAAAAGCGAACCAGCTGGTTCTGTAAGGTTGCGTGGAAGTGGCGGATTCACGTCCCTTGCCAGCCGCAACCTGTGGGAGGGGATGAGGGAAAAAGATATCTACTTACGTGAAAAACAAGACGTTTTCCATCATAGATGGAAAACCGGAATGAATCATTGTTGTACATAGTCGATGTTTTGTAATCCTCGCCTACTTATGTTACATAAGAACCACACCAGAATAAGAATAAGATGAACAACAAGAAAATAATATCATAGACATAGTACTACCAAAGAAAAAATTGTCTCTCTTGTTCCTCCTCAGAGTAACCTTGCTGAAACTTCCCATTCTGCTGAAGCTCCGCTGCGTGCCGTGCTAGCGCTGCGAGGGAAGGACGATGCGACGGAGAGTGAAGAAGGTATCGGAGGTAGGTCTGGACCTCCAGTGGTCGTCGAGTTTTCCTTGTCAAGAACAACGAAGAAGTGCAGGAAGGATCTTCTCCCGTTTCTAATGCCGCTTTGGCGTCTGCAATCGTCATCGTGGCCATCCTTGAGGGGAGATTGCTTCGGATTCACTGAGGGGAGATTCCTGCTAAGTTCTAAGTTTTATTTCACAAGAAGGCGGTCACTAGCTGCAGCATCATCATCGTGCGTGGTGGTCCCATGATGCGCAGAGGCTGCTACTGTCAGGGACACGACGCGCTTCATAGTCGTGCATGACCAGCTGCTCGCTCCAGGGGCGAGTGACTCATTGGCTTTGTCGCTGCCAAGCAAAACACCATGCTGCTGACGCCCCTTCTAGCTTTTTATGCTTCTGCACCCGATTTTCAAGACTAACCAGGCACCCATCGTCATGGCAGGACTTCCGACACCATATGGCCCCTCGTGGCTAGCCATCTCGCGAATGTGGAGATGCGCTAGGCCTTCTGTGTCAGATATTTCTGATTTTTCCAAAGACAAAATGTGAACCTACAACAAGTAGCGGACGAAAAGTACTCATGTTTTAGTTTTTGCTACTGATCTCGATTTGTGGTGGAAACAAACGTACCTGGAGATGAAGAAGTTGTGTAGAAGTCACACTTTCTTTATAACCTTTCAGAATTACCTTTCAGAATGCCGTAAAGTAGAAAAATGAAGGTTTAATCAGCAGTAGTCCAAGTTAGTCCCTGATCAAGAAGCAGCATGTAGGTGAAGGGCAGGTCGGATGGTGTTTAGACACTTAAGCAAGAGCCACCACGCGGCTTCCTTCACAGGCTAAAAGGGCAAGATCTGGGCTAGTTTGGTCGCTCTTTGCTTGTCCCAGAGCGTGGAATCATGGGGATCGATCGATTTGTATTTTGTGTATTCATCACTCACAGTAAAGACGTCTGGGTGTTTTGTTGCGGTTTGCTCCTCTTGCACTCATTCAACTGACAGATTTCAGACACACCGAACCAACGATAATTTCTCACACAGGAACCTAAGATAGATATGTCCTGTCGTCAGCGTATCTGCTTTGACACGAGAGAGAATTACAGACTACTCGCAGAAGCAATGATACAGCACCAATATTACACAAGGCATGGAAACTGCTGACCGCTCCAGATCTTGATAATTTTGAAACAAGATTTTCATATCAGATTTCGTTGCAAGAATTGGTCTGTTGGTTGTTCGTTGCAAGAATTGGTCACATGTCCAAAAATCTTATTTTTGGAATTTTTCTTACTGTGTTCATTTCTTTTTTCTAAATTGCCATTGCGCAAGTTGAGGATAGGAACACATCCACATCTAGATTGCAGCTTTCTCCAAGATGTTGATCATGATCTTCTGACTTTTATTCTGCTCGGACTAGATAGTAGTTCGGATGATAGAGGATGGCGATGGAGGACATGGAAATGATTTATCGGTGTGGTGCGCATAGATACTCTTCTTCGAACGAACAAAGTAACAACATGGTGTTCTTGCTATAATTTCCAAAAGACCACAAAGGCTTACTTCTTACTACAGATGAACCGAGGAAGCTAGCTCGTCCTGCTATCAGTCTTTGTTCATTTCCTCCACACTCTTTGCAAAAACGGGTTGAGACCGTCTGCTCTGCTCTCAACTTGCTCGAATGCCAGAATTCCAGTGTATCATGTCCACCTTCTAGGGACAAAAATGAACGGTCTTTCTGGATTTACCTCCTCTGGTTCTGCAAGGCCGTGCTGGACCAACTAAATTCGCGACGAGGAGAACATGTTTTTTCATGTACTCTCTTTAGGTTTCAAGTACTATCTGCTTCAAGTACTCTCTGTTTCTGTATCGAGGAGAAAATCTGACTCATCAAAGTTACGCGGACGAGTTAAGCAGCGAAGAGTTGGAGGTGGAAACTCGAACAACTTCTTATGTTATTCAGTCAGCGATTAGTTCTCTGTCTAGGTCCCGCGCCAGTATTAGATTCGATTCTTGAAAATTTCTATTGACACCGGGCCACCCGCAAAAGCGGCGCTCAGACCGAAGTTGAATTCATGAAGACACCACTAATACCATGGTTGTGGGACGCGAAAGAGTTGTGCCAGCTTCTGGCAAGATGTCAGGCTTAAACTTGTGTGTTTTACGATAGAAATGTTGTAGAAAAAGGAATCAGTTACAGTAAGACTTTTTTGATTATCTCGGGGACTCTTCCATTTCGGGGACGGGGACTTGGAATGATATTTTCTTGACCAATACATCATAGTCAGTGTGAAAATCTTTCGCTTAACAAGTGTAGAATATCAATAACTATAAGATAAAGAAGATCATCGATATAACAACTAGAAAAAGTAGCTCAAATACTAGTATTCTGAGTGTTTCTAATCTATGTATAAGCCGGGTATGATAAGGGATTGCTTTCAAGGTGGAATACTGTCGGGATATGGTCACTTCAACTAGAGAAATTTCATCGTTACGCCAATTTTTCAAAATCGAGGACCAATATGATGTATAACAGGGCTTAAAACAAAGAAGAAATGTAAGGGGATGAAAATTACAACTCAAACTCTTGTTTAGATTGATATCAGTGTAATATTTCAAATCTGGACGCAGCCTCTGCTATTGGTCGTTAATATCTTCAACGTTGACCCAGCTGCGGGTAAATTTTTTGTTTTCCTCAGGGCTTGACAATCATCTCCATCGCCACTTCATCTTCGGGGTCTCATCCACCACCGGGGCCAGGCCGCCTACTAGGTACAGGAAAAAGACAGAACGCTCCCACTAGGAAATCCAAATCTTTAGCACAAGTACGAGTACTACTTCCACTCGAATTCTCACCGTGGTTTCTAATTTCCGCGAGATGGAATATGCCGTTCTGGCTTTGCTTTTGTATATTTATACTTTGGGATGTCATTGAGGGTGATTTCGACTGGTACCAGTTCTAGCTTCGCGCGTCTGAAGGACACGACGCGTCTGTTGTCTTTAGAGGTAGCGAGATCAATACATCTCTTGGGACATCTTTGTTTTACTTACTTGTCATCAACATCAGAGGAGAAGTAGACGAGGACTTATATTGATAAGTATAAAATATAAATAAACCCGCTGTAGTTCTTGCATATTGTTGGACCACAAGAACGCAGACTGCTAAGCCACGCGCAGGTTCTCGGTGGGAAACGCTGAGCTTGGTGCAAATTGAACTCACAGCCTGAGACTCATGGCCTCTGGCTGGTTTGATCCCTGTGGATATTCATGGGGGTTGCAAAGGGGAAGGCTCAGCTTCTTCGTTGGGATATCATGGTGGGGGATGTTGCATGTGCTTCGTATGGAAGTCTTCTGCTTATCATCATTGCCTTCGCCTGATCGTCCTACGTCGATACTCGTCTGGATCTGACAGACCTTAGATAGACGGATACGCATCAGATTACATCGCGCGAGACCTAGCACGGGAATACCTTACGACGATCTTTATGCATTTGAACTGATCAGAACTGACAAGACGACACGGACCTGGCTACAGCTATGAATACGCTGAAGGTCCTTTGTCTGTTGATCATTGACTTTGGAACCAAAGGCGTTTAGGTCTGTGGGTTTCCTTGAGATCTTTCCGGTGGCGTTTGTCCTTGACTGTACTGAAGGACTTGGAACAGCATACAAGAGAGAGAGGAGAAGCCAGAGACACCCGCGCGACGGTAAACCCGTCGGGCGTTGGATGGTGCTCCGGTAACCTTTTGCAACAACAACAAGAGAGGAGAAGCCAGAGACACCCGCGCGACGGTAAACCCGTCGGGCGTTTGGATGGTGCTCTGGTAACCTTTTGCCTGGCGATCTTGGTCATTCCGTTGACCTTTATCCTTTGGATCTTTGTGGATCTTTGTCAAGTCTCAAGGATTCCGATCATGACCAACACATATAAATAAATAACATGCCCAACTACTATAAATATACACATGTGTTCATCTTGCTGCCCGAGATGGAAGATTGACGTTAGCCGTAATGTCGTGCGTGATCAGCTTAACCGCATGTCTATTATCATGCGTCACGTGATCACGATCGACGTTCTGGTACACCTTGACCAGCGGAATGTTGTACACCTTGGGATTAGAGGAAGTAGGGAGTAAAGTAGTAAGTTGGTAAGTTGGATAGGTAGATTATAGTATAAGATAGTATAAAGATTGACAGTATAAGATTGATAGTATAAAGATTGATAGTATAAGATTGATAGTATAAGATTGATAGTATAAAAGAGCATCAGAAGAATGGATAGGTTCGTTGCAGATAGTATAAAGCATCAGAAGAAAGTTCGGGAGTAAAGTAAGTTGGACGATGCAATAGAATACAATTAATCTCGCACGAAGTTCAGTGCAGACTGCCTTAAGGGCGTCATAGGTAGATAGTATGAAGCATCAGCAGAAAGTTCTTCGAGATCAACTATAATTCTTCACTGACTTGTTCTGTATCATGAGTTTTCTCGATTGAGATGAACATGTTGAGAACAGTAAATGCAACAAACAATACTAAAAACAACAAGCTACTCATCTTCTTTTCTTTGCCATAATTGTCTTGCCCGTCACTAGTTCCGAGACTAAGTCTTCGATTCGATTTTTGCCATCGTGAAAGTACTCGGAGTGGTCTTTTTGGACATGATAAATGTCTGCTAGATTCACCAGTACTATGTCGCCTTCATTATACAATAGCGTGCATTTGTATAGTTCTGCGTGCAGAAACCACTCGGGAGGGCAATATGAAAAGAGAGGGGGTCGCCGGAGGTGGGTACTTACTGATTGATCTCCGGCGAAGATTAAGTTACATCAGGCCTTAGGGCAATGCTTTTCGTTTTCATGGTAACCAATGTCAATAGTACTGATGATAGTGAAGTTGAGGATAGACTAAGTAAATTTCGATAAAAACGACCTCCTGACCCTTTCATGCCAAGAGATTAATGGATACCCTACTGCTCCTTCTAACTTGTTCTTGTTGCTGAAGGATCTCGAGGTAATGAACTGAAACTCTAAGAACAGACTGTCACTAGTAATATGTATGGGAAGAGAGCTTCAAAACCACATCTAGTAACCCCAGATCATGATCGCAGATGAAAAGAATGAGTTCTCTACTTCTAAGTAACGATTTTTTTGTCATAAAGTGTCCTCCTGATAGTTTCTTCCAGCGGTTGGTAATCTTCTTGGCGGAGCATGCTCTTGAAGTTCGTCTCCCACATCACGTTCCGGGCCATCTCCTGCACCACAATCTTCGCGACTTTTTAGTCCTGCAGCAGGTAGCTGCACTGACTCTTTTTTAATTAGAGGTAGGTTTTTGGTGCTCGCGGGTTCTCCCGCTTGTTATGCCTTTCTCCTCCCTTAAGGTGGAGAGAGGCATAAACAGCGGTAAGAAAAGCACCTTTAACCTACCCTTAATTTAACCCAACCGTCCGACGCGAACGGCCACGAGTGCGTCCAAGTGATGTCCAGCTCTTCTGCCCCTGTGCGTTTCACCTGCTTGCCCCGCTCGCGGGGGTCCCACTTCCACCAAGCCTCCCGAGTAACGTCGTGCCTGTCCTCGTACGCAACAGGTTTCTGGTCCTGTGATTCCTTTGAAGCTCGAAGCTTTTGTCCATATTGGTTTTCATCTGGTGCTCGTTGTTTTTCCTGTGAGTTTGCGAGAGGATTTAGCTCGTGTGTTGAGTCGTCTGATGCTTGTTCTCGTGATTCTTTATTTACGTCTTCCTGCCGTGATTCTACAAAGTGTCCTTGTAGCTCGTCATTTCCGGATTTTAACATTTGTAAGCATGGACTAGAAGGAGCAGGCTCCTCTTGTTCTTCTCCCCTTTCTTCTAGTACATTGCGCCGGTTTTCGTCTAGTGCTCTTTCATCCCACCACTCTCCTTCCTCCACTCCTCCAGCGTCGTCCCAGCGTGCTGACCCCGGACAGCCTTCCAACAAGTCGCTATTGAAAGTGTTGAATCTAAGCTCCTCGTCAGTGACAGCTGTGCTGTTGAAACCAGCTTTATCCGCATCCTCACGCATTTCGGCATGATCTAAATCATCGTGGTCATCTCTCCCCTTCTTGCAGCACGGACAATGCGGAGTAAACGTCGGACTACGATTATGAACAGACAGATCTTCACGCTTAATAGGAGATATTACTCGCTTCTACAACGTCGGGGATACAACATCTATTTTTACAACAATTATAGTACACTTCCTCATAAATTTGAGTGTGTTGCTCCTTCCATCTCTTAGTATGAATTTCACGGAAATTCTGAATAAATCAAATCAATGCTCGTCGCCTCGCCCAAGCTCTTGGGTAACAAGGTCAAGTTCTCTAGTACTTGTCATAAAATAGGATCTTTGCTCTTCCACGCCTGACCGCGAAGTCGGGGCTGTCAAGCGGATTTGGGTTCTGAGTTTCTAATTCTTCGTTCTCCCTACGAGTTTCTTCAGCTCTCGCCGCTTCAAGCTCAATCGCGCAGTCAGGACAAACCGTTGACTCTTAGAAGGAGTCTTAAATAGGTGTTGTTCATATCACAAAACTGCTTCAGACAAACTCATGAAGTATTTTCTAGGCATGTTGTCCAGAACTGCTCTTGTGAGGGGAAGTACATGATTAGTGATCTTCAGGGCCTTAACCTTCTTCACACAAGTGGCAGAAGTATCGTGGGGTGCAATTTCCTTGCGCACAATGGGGACACACGACTTTGCTGCATAGATCACACACAAAACCATTGAGGCTGCACGCAGGTCCGAGAAGGTGAGGCGGTGGAGCGAAATACTCAGGAAATGCGACTGGTAAGGCATACTCCAAAGTCGTAACTTCAAAGGCATCTTCATCACGGTCATGTAATGGATAGGTTTGAATGGCATGACTTTCAGGGTTGAAGAGTTGAAGTTCTTGTGCTTCGTGTTGCTTCATGTCCTCGAGTTGAAGTAGCGGATCTGTAGCCTCGATTGGAAGAAGCATCTCGTTGTCACGATTCTGAGGCATACCAGCATCTTCGATCCAAAGTAGCTTAGCAGTATTTATTTGAGGCACACCAGCAGCAGCGTCCTCGATCGGAACCGGAAGTAGCTTGTCGTTATCACCAGCCATACCACAAACACAATTCTGCTCGGGTTCTTGAAGTATATCACCTCTATCTGCATCTAGAGCACTTCTTCTATCGATGTCATGGAGCTCCAAAAGAGGATCGCAGTTTTTCAAATCAACAGTCACATTATCATGATCTTTCCGTTCGACTTCAACGTCTTCCAATTTCAGCAACATCTCAGTGTTTTCTCCTTGAAATTGAGCTTTCATGTCTTCCAGTTGAAGCATCTGCGCATCTTCTTGTGCCAGTCGAGCATTCACGTCCTTGAGTTGAAGTTTTCCGGTTGATGGAGCTTCAGGCGACCTCGGAATGAAATTTTTACGCCAAATGCATCCAAAACTACAGACGTTGCACTCAAGGTAGCTCTTCGGTTTGCTTCCGCAAGCCAAAGTGAAGTTTGAGTAGTCGGCGAGAGCTAATTCTTGATCTGGATGAGGACTTGGGTCGTTACCCAAGAAGGTATCTGGATGAGGACTTGGGTCGTTACCCAAGAAGGTATCTGGATGAGGACTTGGTTCGTCAGCTAAGGCTAACGCACCATCCGGATCGAGAGCACTGGGCTCAAGAGGACTTTCGTCTTTGGAAGTACGTAGTGGTGAAGGTGGAGATCTTTTAGCATTTGGCAGAAGATCTTCTAAATCTTCTTCAACCTCCCTATTTCGTCCGTGTGGCGCTTCGCTAGTGCAACTACTAGTTCGTTCCTTCAAAGCCTCTACTTTTGTACTACGACTACCACCTGTACCTCCTTCTTGATTTGGATGATCTTCTCGAAAGTTACTACAACTCAGAAGAAGTGTTGAGGCTCGATGACACTCTTGGACAGGACTTAAGTCTGCTAAACCTGCGGACGAGAGGCTTCCTCCGCGTGCGTGTGGGCTTCGTTCACTCGAACAAGTAGTGGACGCGCCAGACGTAAGACGCCTCTTTTTGGAAGGCTCCGACGGAGAGCACGTTGCTCTAAGCACGCAGGAGGGTGACTGATCGGCGCCCACAAGCGTCGTGGAGGTACTCGCATTCTTGTTTTGGAGGACTGTAATATTACCTGCTATAGGTGGGCCTTTCTCATTTGCTGCGTTGAATGTACCCTTGGCGACCTTTTTCGTCGTGGCAGGGATGAAAGTAGGTATTCGCTTCGAATGATGCGTGGTGCCCGAACGTCGGACTGTCTGCGGCCGACATTCGGAGTCATCATCATTTGCCGCTTCCGGGGAGGTTTTTTTTGCGTCCTTGCTTGCCTTAGAAATTTTCGTGCACGTAGAGGATGTGGCCTTGGATGTACCCTTGGCGACCTTTTTCGTCGTGGCAGGAATGAAAGTAGGTATTCGCTTCGAATGATGCGTGGTGCCCGAACGTCGGACTGTCTGCGGCCGACATTCGGAGTCATCATCATTTGCCGCTTCCGGGGAGGAAATTTTTGCGTCCTTGCTTGCCCTAGAAATTTTCGTGCACGCAGAGGATGTGGCCTTGGATGTACCCTTGGCGACCTTTTTCGACGTGGCAGGAATGAAAGTAGGTATTCGCTTCGAATGATGCGTGGTGCCGGAACGTCGGACCTTCTGCGGCCGACACGCGGAGTCATCATCAGAATCCTTCGCCATGTTGATGAATCTTCAATTTGTTACCTACATGGCTCACTCAGTCGATGATGTAGTTCAGGTTTCACGACTGTTCTTCTAAGAATTCTGGGTAAATTTTTACTCATCTATTTAACTTGTTCGAAAGATATTTGACAGGTAGTACTAGGCAGCAGTCTGACTTGGGGAAAGACTGATAGTTAGAACTTGATGAAGAAGGACAATACATATCTATTATTGAAAGCTCTTGTTTTCAACAACAATACGATTATATATTACCGGGGAAGACATCAAAATATAAATTTTTAATCGGGAGAATGGACGTATACACATCGTAGGTGGTTGAGCAGTCAAAATTTAAATTCCTGGAGTTTGAGGTCTTTTTTTAGGAAAAAAATTGAGGTGCCTATTTGTGGATGTTTTCTTGGGTTCGGTTTGTCGGTTTTGAAGGCTATGAAAATGCTACTATCAGTATGATTGCAGCGGAACAAGAGTACTCTGGCTTGTAGGACTGAATCACTCCAATCTAGTCATGAAAATGAAAAACAGTAGTCAAAAGTAGAGGAGTGAGGCAAAAGGCAAAAGTGAGAAAAGGCAAAAGTGAGAAAAGGCAAAAGTGAGAAAAGTCAAAAGTAGTAAAGGCATGCTGCGCCTTCAAATCGTGGTCCAGCAGCAAGGTCGTACTCTTATTTGTATGACCTTGTTCGTCTATTTTCCACTTCTGGACGCCAGTAGTGACGTGTAAATGACCCGACATGACCGATGATTCAGAAGGATCTTAGCTACAGAATCTGTAGTAGTGCTCCTTTAACGTCCACTGTTACGTCATCTGTTCCTGCTTCTATCGAGCACAGTAGGCGTGTTTGATAGAGTGCAAGCAAGAATAATCATGCACTTCTAGCCTACAATAGGGCTAGTTGTAGCTTGCTTTTGCTTATGAAAGCTTGTGCCTTCTTTTTCGAGGAGTACACAAGGACGAGAATGGACCAATTTCTACTCCGCCTCCACTCTCGATGCTTCTATCTTGTATGTCACAAGACAGCAACTGTTTTGTTGTATCAATCTGCGGTGATAGACCGTTTTTCTTCGAATATCAAATGATGCTAGATAATGATTAGCCAAATCTAAATTTTCGTGGACATCATTGACCACATTGCGTCATGCAGGTCGGCGATTCATCATACAACTATATGCGTTATGAAAGTACTCCGTAGTAGAGCAAAGACCTGCGTTGCGTTATATTTAATGTCATGTCGTGCAATCCAGAATCGTTTAAATAATGCGACTCATGTCATCAGTACTATCCGCCTTGATAAGTATGCATCTGCGTGAAGAGATTATCCTAAAAACAACACATACTCATGAACAAAAGTGCATATCGATGTAGTTTTTGATCTTTGTAGTTGCACCATTATTTTGCTCTTTGCTTCGCCTCGCCAAACCTTAAGCTCATTACGCTTCTCGAGCTCCTTGTATGCTTGTGTAAGCTGCTTACGCCTTCTCGAGCTCCTTACTGCCGCCAGTGGAACCAAACCCGCCCTCGCCGCGTGCGGTTTCTTCCAAGGATTCCACCTCCTTGACTTCCGTGGAAAATGAAAGGTGGGAGTCTGTCTATCTCTATACATAGCAGTAGCACTAAGATGGGGGACTCAGCTTCATGATACAACGCCATAAGACTGCCGAGCGTGGGCCTACACACTATAGCGCCCCTGGGGGCTTTTAGCACTGAAAGGCGCCAGCCGTGTGGGAGAGGGCTGGTGACTTGCGGCGAGTAAATGTATCAAAGCCAGCAGATACAAAACAAGGGCCGCGGCAGCCTGGCTCACCATCTATCGCCCGCGCTCATGCGTAGGTAAGCACGCGCGGCCTGCCAGCTCGGGGCACTTCACCAGCAAGACTTTACTAGCCTCAGGCAAGCAGGTGCACCCTCCTGCATCTTCTCCGCGGCAACACACACAGCACAACAACAAGCCAGCCGCGCGCTCGTAGCTTTCGCCAGCCTGCCAAGCAAGGGCGTCGCTGGCAGCAT
Source organism: Amoebophrya sp. A25 (assembly GCA_905178165.1). Lineage (NCBI taxonomy): Eukaryota > Dinophyceae > Syndiniales > Amoebophryaceae > Amoebophrya > Amoebophrya sp. A25. The sequence continues at coordinate 241,681 of CAJINU010000117.1, read as the reverse complement.
CTTCCAGAGTGCCCACGTAGGCGCCGTGGTCTTCCTTATCGGTATTATCTAGTGTGGGAAAAACAGGCGGGCAATGTGCTGGCTGTTTTGTCAGTCCTTGGCGCGGCGGCCTGTGCTCCATGCGCGTCGTTTCTCTTCACGTTTAAGACCGTGACCGCGCGGGACTTCTCAGCCAGCTCCAAATGACACCCAACAAACCAGCCAGCTCGCTCGCAGACGGTTCGCCTGTCTCGTCTGGGCCGCGTCCTTCACAACGCTCGCAAGAGGTTCGCCAAGATATGCGAGCTCCTAACTTCCCAGAACGACCCGCACGTTGGCAGGAGGATCGCAATGCGATCGGGGGCGTTAGCCTTCAGCTGCGCATGAGTTCGCGGGGACAAGTTCCACGGCCCTACGCCGCGCATCTATTGACTTTCCTGAAGGTGACCGGCTTGAGGACTGCCCGCCGTCTGTCGTCTGTCGTCGTCCGCCGCCAGACGTCCTCGCCCGTCGGCGATCGTCGTTCTCGGTACATGGCGCCACGACTATCTTCATGCCGATCATGGAACTGCGAGAGCCAGAATACCTGGAGCAAGCCACCCAATTCCTTGCGCATGCGCCTCACGCCAAGCCGATGCACCACAGAAGCGCACTTGCTAGCCAGGTGACACCTTCAAGGAGCTGCGTTGGCAATTCCCTACATGTTTGCAGTGTGGTGGATGGCTGGCCACGTGAGCCCACAAGCAGCGCAGTCTCCCCTCCCATCCCCAGCGTCCAATAATTTGCGGGCCTTGCCTAGAAAGGCCGCCCCAGAAATGTGCGCGCCGGTGGCGCCCTGTTTTACTGCTGTCATGCCTCCGCGGGGTGCATGCCTTTGCTTCTCCGCGTTTTCCCCGACGGTCTCCGAAATGCTTCACCCCACGATGCTGCGAGGCTGACCGGCGAGGCGCCGGCCCCTCCACTTTGGACGAGTGGGAAGCCTACGAAAAGGCTTCTGCGTCATGGCTCCCACAAAATGCGCAGACGGAACGCCACAACGCCCGCCCAAGTGGTACGCCTCCCCACGCTATGAACGCAACCGGGGGCGGCGAACGCGGGAGAAGGGCCACCCGCTAGCCAGCACAAGAACCGCCGGGGGCGATCTGCCTGGTCCACGAACCAAAAACAGACAGGCCCAGCGCCCTAGATTCAGCCGGCCCCCGAACCAAGGCGGGACCCCCCGCAAAGCTCTGCCCTTCCAGGTGCATGGTCCACGGGGATCGATCTGCCTGGTCCACGAACCAAAAACGGACAGGCCCAGCGCCCTAGGTTCAGCCGATCGACGAACCAGACAGAGGCTCCCGCTTCATGCTCAGACAAGACCCGCCCCGCCCCGTCCTCGGGGACGGCTGTAAAGAGGTGGACCTGAGAAGCGGGCCTGCGCCAATATCTCCCCAGAGTGGTGTCTAGTATCTAAAAATCCAACTAGTACAAGAACTAAACGAATACAGCCTACCACGACTATACGTTCCCTACCACTACACAGTACAGCCCGGTAATAGTTCTTTCTATGACATCCTCGTCATAAATTCAAGTAGCGCTCCAGAATGAGTTGCGCGATTCGGTCACCTTTTTCGATTTTGAAGGTTTCTTGCGCGTGGTTGAAGAGCACGACTCCAACGTTGCCACGATAGTCAGCATCGATGACACCAGCACCCACATCGATGTGCTTCTTCGCAGCCAGACCAGAACGTGGCGCCACGCGTCCGTACACACCTAATATTTGGTGGGCCTATTATCTTCAGATGAATCAGTTGCCTCTTCTCTGGGAATGGCGAAAAGTAGAAGTACTAAATTTATTTAGGTTCACACCACGAGTATGGAGGACTATTAATCATGTTTGAGTACACGTGGAGATGGAGAAGATAGCAATAAAGTTCAACGTTTTATAGACGTTCTCTAGTACAACTAGTAGTTTTCTTGAGTGATAGCTCTCTACAGCCGACTAGAAGTTGATACACTGGAAAACTTAACGCTAAAATAAACGGCAATCTTTGTATTTTAGGATTAGGATTAGGAGGGTGTCCGCCGTCCGCAGTTTTACCTGCCTTCTCAAGCGGATTAGCGTAGCCGTAGAAGGACTAAAAAACTACCCATCTACTTCTTTTCTTAAGAAAATTACCTTCACCTTCTATTTTTGTATTTCATCTTCTAAGTACTTACCTTAAAAAAGATATTAGTACCATCCGGAAACTTGACAGCGATGTCCGTCTTGGCGATGCACTTTCCTTGAGGCGGGATCTCATAGTCGTAAGCCGACACCAAGTCGAATCCTGCAGAGTCCGGCGTTCCTTTAGCCGGGATGCTGGCGTGTTCGCTCAGCTTCTTCACGAACATAGGGGCTTCAGTGGCGGACGGCATTTTGATCGTCAGTTTGGTGGATGTAGACAAATGGCTGTGGAAATGTGATTTGGGATTCAATTGTAATTCGAGAGAGAGCGATTGGCCTTGCTTTCTTGTTCGACCCAGTTCTTGGAAACGTGTGTTGATTGAATAGGTGTAGTCTCTAAGACAGTTGAATTTTTTGCCTGGTGTTTTAGTGTTTTATGATGGAAAGTTTACTATAACTTGCAGCATTATTGTAGTATGGGGTTATCTTTGACATATGCGGCGATAAGGTAGTTGATGTGAGCGATGTTGTGAGGCTCGTAAGGTCTAATATTATGCTATTGATGCGAGAGTAGATGCTGTAGAATTTCCAAATCACCTATGGCACGAACCAGAATGGTCTTCCAAATTGACCAGACTTGGAGTGAGATCATCTTCTTTTTCGTCTTGTGAACTATCAGGAGTTTGTGAACTATCAGGAGTTCTGCACAGTCTTATCGGAGTACAAACAACATTGATCAGACTAGCGAACAAGAATATCCACCACATCTAACGGCAAGTGAGATCTCATACGCATAGGCAGGCAAAGATACTCATGCAGCAGGCACTAGAGTACAACAAGAGTCCACCTTCATGATGCGAACACAGCTGCTTACTCCCTTACTTGGGGGCCGTTTTTGAGCAAAGAGCCCAAAGAAAGCGACACTCATCCCAGTGCATCATTAGATGTACAACTTTGAAAAATAGCGCGCAAGAAGCGGAAAGTGGGTCATCTCCTCATCATTGGACGCCACAGCATTAATACCAGGAAACACATGATCATCTCGAATATATATAATATTACGTCTCACTTCAATTTCAGTTTTTTCAGAGGTGGCTCTTGCAGAGGCTTAGAGGAGGAAGATCCCATAAACGATAGAAGTGTGCGTGTCTTGTAGCGCCATGGTGCTGTTGCCTGAGTCTGAGCAGGTGGGATGCCAGCTGGAGTCACAGGTAGAGCTGCTAAAATTTCATCTGGAAGAAATAAGCTTAGCATAATATGGTCACTGTAACTTGGAGGCGTGTAAATCATATTGGCTATGTGTCTTTTTTGAACAGAAGAAGTGTCTTGATGTTTAATATGCTCTGCTTCTATGTCTTCTAACGGTGAAGAAATATGATTCGTAGCTACGTCTTTATCTTCGAAAGGTGAAGAAGTATGAACATCTGGGGACGAGCTTTGTTGAGGACACTCTGAAGAAGAAGAAACTTCTCCAACCAAACGCAAGCTATTCGACCAGTGATAGTGCAGTGGCGCTTTCAGTAGCTTGCAGGATTTCTCAGAGTGCGCAAACTGGAAGTTGTTTAGTCTTAGATCGTCTTTCAGGCTGTCTTTTTGCATCAAGAAGCCGCCTCCAGCTGACCCAAAGCGATTGTTGTTGATCCAACCGCCGTAGCATGTTGCGGCATTACGAGAAGCTAGTTCTGGGGAGACGAAACGTGGTAGGGGAGGAGCAGAAGAGGAAGATGCAGTGCTGGGCATTTGTTTTCTCACTGGATCAAAACTACCTGCCAGAGGTATCGGCATGGGCCATGACGATGGAGCAGTGTCCCCAGGTGGACCAGAAGAGGCTAAGTTGCCAACTTCAGATTGCTCGATGTAGCCTAGCTTGCGCACTATGCTTCCTGGAGGTGGTGTCCACGCTTTGTCTGTTGAAGCAGGTGGTTTAAGATCTGTAGGTTCCGCTGAACTACCAGCACTAGTACCATCCGTCGTCTGCACGTGCTCCTGATTAAAACTACTAGTACGGCAATACAATTCCCACAGCGGCTTCGACAGCAATATGAAATCGATTCGGGATCCGTTATTGCTCTCCGTTCGATCCGAAGTGAACTGATTCCACACTGTAAATCGTTCACGAGCGCGCTCACCATAGACTTGTGCCCAGACGTCGACCATTTTGTCGCGAGAGGATGAAGGAGAGGGGAAGTCGAGAGGACAGGAGTAGCAGTGAAAGGTATGTCAGAGTAAGGGGTCCAAGAAAAAAAACGTACTTAACTGTTGCAATGCAAGTCAAAGTCACTTAAAAAAGTCTGTTATTTCATGTGCAACCCGAAAAGAGTACTATCCATGCAGATCTAACAGTAGTACGATTCAGTCTCATAACAGTAATTTTTGCATCCACAGGACTGCTGATTCTTCATATTTCATGTGTCGCGGTAAACCACAGTTTTGCAGTAAGGAGTGATCTCGTGATAGACTCAGTCCTGCGTGTGTCGTAGCTGAAGCCATAGAAACGAATCTGCCAGTACTCGACTTGTTAGTTTTGCTATAAAAACTACTAGAAGTTTTTAGTGCAGCTTCATTTTGCGCAGAAGTTGGTTTCGGATTTTTACTCGTTGTTTCTTTAGACTGTGACTCGTTCGTTCGCGTGTTCTGGCTATCATTTTCCTTTTCTCTATTGGGAGGATGTTGCGCTAGAAAGGCCGTGATCTTCGGTGGTGCCCCACGGATTGACGTCGACGGCACACTCGCCACACTCGCCGCAGCAGCAGTTGAAGATTTCTGATTTTTCTTCGCAACTACTCCACCATTCACTACCCTCTTCGCATTGCCACCTGCAACTTCGCCTGCACCCGAACTAGTAGATATTCCTATTCCACCTTTTCCTGTGCTATTTTTAGTACTGTCGTTAATGTTGCCAGGTGGTACCTCAGGTGTTGCGTCCACCTCTGGTTCTGACTCTTCGGAGTTTACCAGCATCAATGGAAACAAATCCGGAGGTGCGCCCTCAGTTACAACACCCGTATCGTCTACTCGCAGAAGGCGTCTACCGACTTTGACGTCTTCCTTTCTATACGAAACATTGAAATCGCCAAGAAGTATAGTGTAATTCTTCGAATCTATTGTTGTTGATGATGTACTACCTTTTTTTGGAGGTCGAAGAAATCGTGCTTCTAGTTGGGTCAGGAAACGAAGTTTGAAATCCCGTCGAGAATTAGAGCTACCTCCGCGTTCTTCGCGTCATATTTTTTTTGAAAAATTCTTGGCGTCTCATCTCTTCTTTTTCACCCTTTGAGAATAAAGTAGCCAAGGACATCATGCTCCATCCATTTTTTAAGAAAGACAGCTAAGGATCGTGCTGTAGGGAGATGCTCTTAATATACTTAGTTGGGCATCACATAGTACTCGCCAACAGATTCTCTTTATGATGCGAATCTCTTCGGCAATCCGCCACCAGATTCCCTTAATAGAACTATCATTTGCTCTTAATAGTACTATCGTTTGCTGGACAGTTTGCGAAGGGTGCGTAGATGTTCAGCAATCGGAAAGTTCCGAAATCGAGGAGCAAGGCCCTTCCCTCGTCGTCTAGGACCGGAGAATATGAAGCAATGTACTAGGTGAAGCAGTGTACTACAACTCGGAGTAGAACTAGTTCTAATGTACTATGGTTCATCTAATTCTATGTTGCATCCAGCTACAAGAACATGAAAATTTTTGGGACTGCAGCAGAGTCGCATCATGTCTTCATCTACATTTTCCGGACTACAGAGTCTCATGAATTTCTTTTAAGTAGTTCCCTGTTCTCAGCATGGTAATTCCTCATAATTCTCAGCGTCACATCTTCTAGTTCTAACTCCTAGTTCTCAGCATAAATCATTGAAAACTTTCTGCGTTGCACCAAAGACTTCATACTTGTCTGTCCTCACGAAGCAAGCGACACCATTGAAGCCGCTCTTCCCTGCGGCTTTAGACCGGTTGAACGCGAAATAGCTGGTCCATTTTGGACGTGGTGTGCTCTGCGAGTGGAGGCCAGAAGGTTTTGATTGATGGCCTGTTCCAGACTTCTCTTGCAAATTTTTGACTGATCCAGCATGTGAAGAGGAGCCAGCAGTTAGGCTCCCACCCAAAGCCAAGGTTCCTGTACTCTTCACGGCACCTCCCGAAGCTGGTAGTGTTCCATTCGCTACAACGACTTCCAACCCCTGAGCAGCTGCTTCATTCACTGAGTGGAGCTCCTTAGCTTTGATTTCCGACACTTTGGCTTCCTGGATGCAGAGGACGTCTGCCTCGTGCAATTCTAGATACCGCTCTAAAGATCCGTAATGCGCTACGATGGCCTGATATGTTGGTATCCAACCAGCCACATTCCATGAGAGGATCTGCATTTTTTATGCTCTAGATCTTTCTGAGGAAAAGGAGGTACTATATTACGTCATTCTCACGTTTAAAAATCATAGGTCGTGGGCCACGCGGCATGATTCAGGTGGAGATGAAGAAGCATTATTCCGCTTTTATATGGATCACGAGTTGCCTTTTGTAATACATCGTGACGAGGTCGTCAGATCATTATAACCGTGTCCCTGATAGGTACTATTACGTGCTTTGTTGCGTCGTTCTTTCATGCTATGAAGAACCTGAGCTCTTTTATTAAAGCACACGCTCACGACCGAGGGGTCACTCAACACATAAGCTTGCTTATGAGAAGAGCGGTTCATTGTGCGCAGAGACGAGAGCTAGCCAGTCCACCAACGATCCTGCGAGGACTGTCCTCCTGATCAAAATTGCCATTGCAACGTTTACTGAAGTACATGAGGTTCTGATTTTTGGCCTTCCATTTTTTCAAGGAACAGGAAGCCAGTACGAGAGTCCATTCTCGGAATTCCCTTGAGGTCGCATCAGTGAGTGTCACGTTTTCACTCCGTATAAGGATAAGTGGATGATGTTGATTTTGGGATTTTGCCATATCCTTTTCTTGTTTGATGGATAAATAAGTTGAAGTTTCTGTCCAATAATTCTTGTTCGTCGTTGTAAAAATGTTGTGTACCAGGTTGATTTAAATTGTCGAGTTTCCTTGCTCTAAGAATGAGTGCTGCCATGTTCGCCCGCCACCAGTTGCATGGCGCAGGTACTAGAGTTCTTTGTTGTAGTCTCCTCTCGTCGTGGTCATAATCCACCAGCTAGTACCCCAATCCCGAAGCCATCGAAAACAGGCCTATGAGCCCACCGAAGATATTACCCCATAATTAGCGCTAGCTTTCCACTATGCCTGGTTGAGTGAAGAGTTCCCCCTTTCCCCCTAACTTTCTCCCTTAGGTCAGGGGGCCATGTCATGGCGCCTCTAGCTATTAATGTCTTCACTCAGGGGACAGTTCACTCAGCATTTCTTTCCAACACGGAATAGTGAAAGCCTAGCCTTAACATAAGACTAGCCAGCCTAGATTTAAAGCTCAGCCTTCAATGGTCACTGACTCTGAACGGAAGGGACCCCATTCAAAGCTCTCCCCTTTCCCTTCGTTTTCCCCTGTTCTACTCTCCAGGGAAGGTCGCCTCTTCCATTTCAGTGACCAACCCCAATGACCATTGAAAGCTGAGCCTTAATAGGTGTGAGCGAATCATCTCCTCCAGCAGTGTTTTCACTAGCTCTGGCGTCAGAAGCTCTAACTTCTCAGTCATTAGCAGGTCGATCTCCGTTTTCACGCGGTCCACGGATACGAGACGTCGGAGCTGTCTTGAGGGGTGGTGATATGGTGGGATCCTAATACGGTTGTGTTGTATATTAAAGAATGGAATTGATCTCGACTGCGATATATTAATTCGTAGGTAGAGAGGACAACAAGAATGTCCTTCTGCAACACAGGACAATGAGCAACCTACCGTACCGTAAACAAGCGTCGAAGCTGCTTCCAGAATGGGGTGGTTCGCGACATGAAACTTCATCAAAATTGATTACCTATTTTGATTACCTATATAGGCAGCAAGAACATGATGAGTGTGAATGTCATCTACACTACCTAGGCAAAAACAAGTAATAATTGTATACGATCATACAACATGGACATTCGTCTCGAAAGTGATAGAGTGATAACAAGTACATCAATATTATCTCCCAGATCTTTTGCCAGCGTGATAAGAACTGGTCGGACCATGGGCAAAAGGGCGTCAAAACTTCCGCCAAACATCTGCTTCACCATCTGAAGCATCATGCCCTCTGGGGTCTGGGAGATGACATTAGAAGAAATGTTCTTGTTGCGGACTTAGTCACTCTCTTCTGGGTATCCATTAGTTACGATTCATCAAGGACATTGTAGAATTACTAGAGACTTAGATGATCCCATCACAAGATTATTAGAGTCAGATTATTAGAGTCCAACTCCATTATAAGGTTGTTAGAGTCCATCACACGTCGACATGGTTTTTGCATCTTGGTCAATGCGACATTCTACTACGTATGAAATCAAGACATTCATCTACTACGTAAAAAGAATGATTACTGATCAACCTACCCGAAAAAAAGCAAAAAGATATTACAACAATACTAGTTTTTGTCGAGCCAACCTAACTAGGAGAGGATTTAAAAAATTGATACACAATACTAGTTTTTGTCGAGTCAGGCCTTAATCTCTTCTAATTTGGTTTTCAGCCCACTCTCGAAGTCAGGCGCGGAAACAAATTCCGCAACTTTCCCACCTATATCCATGGATTTCAGGAGTCCACTACCTCGACTCTCGAGATAGCTGTTCAGGAACCTACGAGGAAGTGGAAGGGTGGTGCTTGTGATGAGTTTGTGATGAACATAAAAGCATCGTATGTTTGTAGTAGTGTGCGCTGATGCTAACGATCAATCAGAATCACCATGTTTTTTTTTCAACCAAGCGTTTCTGACAACATCATGGCTCAAATTTGCATACTTCTGTAAAGAAATTATCTTGTCGCGAAAATAGTACTCATCATCGAAAAAGGCTTTCATGATCGTCCCCTTCACCACTGTCCTTATCTCTTGGCATTAGAAGATTCATATTAAGCGAGTCTCAGTAGGTAGACATCTTACGACATCTTGAACTCTTCAGTCCTGTTTCCTGTTATTTCAACACATCATTGTCCTCACACTAGAAAATCAAGTTCCCATCTTCATAATTGAATCTCGCAGGAATCACGCCGCTTCCTGGTAAACCGCAGACTTTTTCGAAGAGCATTTTTATCGCGAGCCAGTTTGTAAAGCCTCCCGCAAACCCGAACAGGCCAAAAGCAAGTATGTAGTTGGTGGCTCGAGAAAATGAAGGGGTGTAGCTCTCAGCGAAAAGATGAGCTGCAAGGTGGTCGAAGTCAAATGGAATGAGTTATCGTACTCTTTGTATTTGATAGTAGTACCTAGTACTCAGCGACTTCACCATAAGAGTTCTGGCGTTGTGTAGATCGTCATGTTGAGGAAAATGCCAAGGAGCATGATCAGAAAGGTGACGAAATTCGATACGTCTCCTTTATTCAGATACTCTTAACGCTAGAGTGTCAGAGTGTCACTATCCCTGGTTAAAAGCGTTGAGTGAGTTGCTTTCATTCCCCCCTGATAGATTTCCCTCTAAGTTGTCAAGGGGACACCAGCACCACTCAGCATAGCCATAGTCTTTCTACTAGGAGTAGTGATAAACTAGTCTTAATACTGGTGTAGGTTTGGCGGTAGGACGTCTCTGGCATACTTGTCTGCTCGATTGACCAAGTCGGTTAAAAACTCTACTGCAGGACCTCCCTCGGGGTCAAGATAGTTGTAGCCAACGGAGTTAGACAGAGAAGGGTGAAAAGTCGATGAATTACAGACGAGCAAGGTTCACTCAGGAGATTGACGATGAACGGAAAGAATCTACTAGCTCTCTCAAGATTGATGATATCAGAGTTTGAATTAAGTATCTCTACAAAGAACGAGCTTCCACGACGACAATACCTACTAAGAAACCACATAGGCATAACTTGTAATCATGTATGAAGACGAATGTTGGAGAAATACTCCAACGAACTTCTTCCTATATGATATCTCTACCAGCACTGACGACAACGACATCTAAGAAATCTATGACATAACAGAATTGCCTCCCGATGAGCCGTTGTCCAGCATTCTAGCGGCGTCATCAACTGGGTCTCGTCTTCCTGGTGAGGGTGGCGGAGACAATGCCACATCGACGAGCTCGTGCTCTTGCGTTGATCAAGTATGAAGCAATAGCAAAATATTAAAAGCTAAGTAAAATAAAAGCTAAAACATAAGCTGGCTGTAACACGAAGTCAGTTTAAAAACAGATGAAACTTAGGTGTTTTTGAAGTACCCGTGTCAGTCTGAATAAGTCTACAAGTTTTAGTTTTTATCCAAGAAAGAAGTAGTTAGAGTTTGATATCATTACAGTGGTTCCACCAGACGTGATCTGAGTATCAAGAAAGAATGTGTTACAACTCTTACTCTTTTTGCCTCAACATCACCATATGAGTGACTCACAGCACGACAGAGAAGCGCAACATCCTAGTTCGCTACAAGTTCCTTCCTCCATACAATTTTGGCCTTGAGGACGATGCTGAAGATTTGGATTTTTCGTTCGATACTGTGCCTGAAGATGAACTTGGTTTAGAGTCTGCTAGATTGCATCTCGGCACCCTCATCTTGACTCCTTTTACCTTGTATTTCACGAGAATACAAGCGCAAAGGGGACCAATCATTCATTCATTGGCGACGTCGGCGGCCCGATAATCAGGCTTTTTGGCCGTGTCACGACGGTCGTGCCTACTCGAGTGGGACCAAGATGCCGAGATGAATGATGGACACTAAATGGTGACCATAATTGGTGGCTCTGGTAGCACTGGTCGCCCAATCTCCACTGCTACATGGCCACTTCCGGAGGGTCCTAGCAAGGTATCCCCTTCCTTCGGAGTAATCAAATCTCCGGCTACAGGAGGTTGACCTGACATTTTTTTTCAGAAGTTTGTTGGCAGCGCGCTGTAGCAGTTTTTAGGCAAGCATGAGCTGCAGGGCCTGCTGTTTTTAGGCAAGCATGAGCTGGAAGTTGTAGGGCTGGAGGCCTTGCTGTTTGCCCAGGGTTTGCACCAGTGTTTTAAGCAAGCATGAGCAGCATAGCAGATTTTAGGCAAGCATGAGGGGACGTGAGGCTCTCCTCGGGATGACGGCGACGACCATATTTTTGTTCCCTGGTACTAAGCTGCTCGGAGAAAAAGCACAACTTGATGATGAAACGACGACGACTGGATTGGGATTGCGATATTTCAGAGAAAGTCTCTTTTTTTTGTATCCTCGGTGGCAGGCGGAACTTAGAGCCCCTCTGTCATTCCTCAAGAACGTATATAGGGAAATCAACCACTCAGCTATAAATTGAAGGTCCTCGGTCTGAGTCTGGAGCACGCGTTGCCGCGATAGGCCAATCGGAGAGTCCTCATGCACCCTAACCCCGAACCCTATGACTTTACCGATATTTTTACGAACACATGGGATCGCTCGATACCTTTTCGCGCTTTTCGTAAAGGAAATTCAACATTCTTACTATTTTTGTTCGAAGGAGTCAATATTGCACTTCATCTTATAACGTCAGCGCCTTGAAAGAAATAATAAGGTCGTTGCCCTGCAAGATTTGTTGCAATAAAGCGAGTATCAATACTAGCTCGCCTTCGATGAGTCATTAGTTCACAGTGGCACCGCATCCCTATCCCGCGTCGGCAAAACTCGCAACATCTCGCGTATTCGCATTGCCGCAACCCGCGTCTGCTCTATCCCTTCTTAGGGCTATGGTAGTCGCTGAGGATGCTCTCTTGAGAAAAGGAAAAAAAAGGGAAGCTGAGGCTGACAAATGGGGGATCATGACCCAAAATATTTTTGCCTTAATCTTCCTGTGAAGGCATACTGGCTCCATTCAAGAAAGTGTGTCTCTGCGCTGAACTGCTGACTTCCTGGACACCGTTAAGCAATGACCGCCTGTCGCCACTTGTAAGGGCACCATCGCCAGTAGATAAGAAATGCTGTTATTTCAAGTGGAGCAGATCTAGATTTTGTGATTGATTGGAGGTACAAAATTTCTAAACCAGTGGAATAAGTAAAAGAGGTCCTTTAAGGAATCTTTGGATTATGATAAAAGACTATGGAGTGGTAGATCTAGAAGATTGGGTGATTGATTGAATGTGCAAACGGAAACAAGTTTCCCGAAGTGACTTACAGATACAGCCTATAGAGTTTTTCAAGAAACCAATAGCGTGCGTCCAAGAGGGCAAACCAATAGTGTGCTTCGCCGGCAATACAGCCCATAGAAGTTTTTCAATACCTCTAACTCTGTCGGCGTGGTTCTCCCCTGATGCATTTGGCCAGCATGCTCAATCTTTTCGCGAAGTGTCCTCAATTGTGTCTCCAATCTGTCATCACTGCCTTTCCTTAAGCCTGCACTGACGAAGTTTTCTAGTATGGGAGTATGAAAGTGCTGGGACAAAAGGTATGTCTGTGTAGTAGGTATGTCTTCGGTTTCAGTGTCCTGAGCCATAACGAAGATCGCTTGATAATCGTCGCCACAATGGGGCTCGGCGTCCCCCCGATGAATCCGGAATACCAGCCATCGCTATTCTCGCTTCTTTCTGCAATGCACAGTAAAGGGCTGAGATTAGACGATCAAGATTGATTGATTGATTGATTGATTGATATGCCTGAAAAGAGGTAAGTCTAATTGTGCATCTAGTTCTTTTGGTAAACTAATGTAGTATACAGAGATCTGCCAGTTGGCCAGTTGTCCTGTATTTGTACTCTTGTTGTAGAACAGGTAAAAATCGATAAATCAACATTGTTCTTGTTGTAAGAGAGTTGAGGCCCATTTGTTCTCGGTGCTTCATCAAAGAGCAGTCAATAACAACATTAACAGATTATCATTCGCATTTACCAGAGGACGAGAGCTAGATAGAACTACGCTACCTAAACATTGATTATAGCAACTTCTAACTTTTTCACACTACACCCACTTCCATAACAAAGAGTCACTTTTTGCTGTATCTAAAGCGTGCAGCAAGTTCGTCCTCACTCGCGGCGCATCCTCTGCAGCCAACCCTTGTCTCAACGTCATGAAAGTGTACTTTCGACTCTCATACTCAAAAAATTACTCGAAAAAAGAAAATAAGCGAGTAACAGACGAGAATAACAGAGATACTAATGAGAAGGAAGAGTAGCCTTGACGTTAGGCTACCTTCCTTATTTCAGTCAGTAACTCGGTTATTTTGAGTTTTCGAACTAGAAGAAGTTTCCGACAACTAGAACCCTGTTCCTGGATATTACTATAGGAGCTTCCGACGTGAACCCTAAGCCCTGAGTATTCGACTATACGACTGAGTATAGAAGGAGTTTCCTACTTGAAACAGAAACCTGTTCAGTGAATATAATTTTTAGTACAGACTACTTCTAGAATACTATTTCAAGGACGTCATAAGCGTAGGCATGACGCTATCTGCAACTGCATTGTCGAACTGCAGCTTCAGCTTATTCTGTAGTATGAAGTGAAAAAGTGCTCTCACACTCAAGGAATCGGCTATGATTTAAGTAGGAAATAAATAGCCACTTTTTTTGAGTGTGAGTGCACTTTTTTTTTCATATGTAGCCCTGCGATGTTATCGAGACCGTCAAGCATGCCGCGTTTTGAGTACCGCAATTGGAACGGATTCAGCATCTCCGCAGGACAGTCGATGGGGACGTCATAGGACGCAGAAACCTTGTTGCCCATCTTGATGATCTTCTTGTGATGGTGCTGGGTAGACAAGAATCAATAGGTTGGGGTAGTAGTAGTAGTAGTAGTAGTAGTAAACCCATTCTAGGGGTACATCATGCTTGAGCTGAGGGAAGGGTAGACAGGGTCCACTAGATAAACCAGCAGACTTCAGTGGCTGGGTAGACAAGTAGAATCAATTTTTAGGTCAGAACTCCGACACGACGATCCAAATATTGTTGTAAGAGTAAGGTCGTTCTGGCCCGCCTGTATTTTAGACAGGAGACATGATCGTCTGTGAAATAGTATCAAAATCAATCTCTGTTTTCTTCCTCAGTTGTACTGACAGGGAGTAGCGAGGGAACAATTGTTGAAGTATAATCAGGCTACGTGATTGATAGATACGAGCACATAATTGGAGCGACTGCATTCTCTTGACAAGAGCTTTAGATATGTCACGTTAGATTGTTTTAAAGAATAGAAGAACGACGATGTTTTTCGTATCCTTCTTTACCGACACTGTCTACAATACAAGTAGATGCCGATGTCCTAGCAGCATTTCGATATGTTGTAGAACCGAATATCATGGACAGCCCGCTTGGAATCCTACAAGGCTGTCGATCTTTCGAACCGAATATCATGGACAGAGAGCGGCTTTACTAGCTGCTTGCATCTATAACCGATCGAATGCTTAGTACAACCATGCTGAATCCTTATAGTTCTCTCTATCAGAGCATTTCTCGCTATCAGAACATTTGTCCTTCCTATCAGAGCGTTTGCTCATTGGATTCCACTACTTTGAGTCTAATGGCCGATGTTTCTTTCTGAAGTTGAACACGTTTACCAGAGGCTCAGAGGTGGGATCATCGATGGCTATTCGAATAGGTTCAGCGAAACTTCGTCTAATTTCGAGAAGGGCTAGAGGTTCGACTAGGGAGGTTATTAATTTTGGGCGTAAAAACAGTTTTGTTCGAGGATCGATCGTGTAGCTACTAGTTGATCGTGCAATAATATTCGATCGCGTAGTGGACTTGATTGCGTAATTATAGATACAAGATTTCGGTCCTCAAGGTCGTTTCGCGTAATGGACTTTGGAAAGAGTTCTTTCCTGCTAGCATAATCCATCGACATCATTAGTACCTGTATGACAAACTAACGGTTATGAGAATGAGTTCAACTATTCATTAAATGGGGATACGTCTACAGCTCAGAAATAGCGGAGAAGCGATCGGTAAAGATTAAGATAATGTACATATTAGGGGAACAATTTAAATTTTGATTTTGTTCTCACGTAGATAAATAGATAGATGCACCCACTCACGGGGTATAAGATCATTGAGTATACTGCTCATGCACTCGCGACTCATGTTGAAGAGAATGTCTATGTCAGGGGCAACACGATGTCTCTACTTATATCTATATAAGTCTGTTTATATTTTTCGTTCTTAAATTCTGCTCGGAAAACAGCACAGAATGTAGGATTTGAGAAAATACTGAGATGGCAATGGAGTAAATGACATGGGTTTTTTGAAGGATATGCAAATACGTTCAACGCAATGTCAAAATGGGTAAGCACTGATACTGGATAACTACATAATCATGGTGATATGATGCGAATCTGTCAGCTATAAGCGTCTTTCAACATGAACATTTTTAGAACATCGGTCTAGTTCTTTAGGGAACAACCATACGGCATCTTCTATTTCTATGCAGATTATGAGCATTAATATGATAGTTAGATCTAGTTCGTTGAATCGTTTATCATGTTTCTAACAAACTGCTGTATTATATCTTATTCTTAACTCTCAAATCAAAATCTCTCGTACCACTGGTACATTTTTCTAATTCAATCACATCTACTTACTTCATCCGCCTCTCCCCTGGTTGGCGACCTTCCAAAAGTGTCTTACTGAAGACACGACTCGTAGGTTGGAATCTGATATTTGATGTTGAAGAAGGCGTTTTCCGGTGCCGCGCGTTCCAGTAGATGGATTAGAGGCGTAGGAGGAAGATCATCCCATTAGTCATCTGGGTCCCTTTCTCGTCTTGTTTTCTTCTTCCAGATGACTTTGGAGATGGATTTCCCACACCCTTAATTGGAGCAGTTCTTGCGACATGATAGCGATATTCCTGCCATCTTCGTGGCGTTGAGCATAGTCCATCTGGTCGCCCAGATTGCGCCACTCGCAAACGAATAAATTCAAAATCGGTAAGAACAATTTGTAGAAGGGAATCTGGGTTGGTTCAGTGGAGAAGAAGGAGCAAGTAATTTGTAGAAGGGGGGTCTCTAGTATCGTGAATTGGTGGACTCAGCAGCAAGAATAATTACGATAATCTGCTCTGAAAAAGGGGTAAGTCGTGTCACTGTCTTACACTGAGTAATATCACTCTAAAATAGTCAAAAACACAACGCTACAAATTATACGTAGAGTCTAACTCTAACGGATCATATTCATATATTAGACAAACACAATTACCATAGCTTCTCCAATATCGGGCCCCCTTGGTATCAATTCGCGCATGAGCTTGATGCACTTGCAGATGACGTCTCGGTCTTTCTCTGCCATGTTTCGGTGGATACTAGCCATGGCCTCAGGCAAAGCAGGCAAGAGGCGTTCTTGGGGTAGTGACCGGATCATTGAAATGCTACCTGTGAATAACTGAAATTAATAGTGAAGTAGAACAAAGAGTAGCCTGTAGAAGCTACGTCCCTTATTTCAGTCATTGGATGGAGATCACTTAGTATCTTGATACTAGTGGACATTACTTGGTCTTCTGATACAGTACAAGAGGTGAAGAAGGAAAGGTAGTACGTTGGTACACCACAAGAAGACGAGGTTGGTTGCTTTTACCTAGTTATTCAAGAAGAGGAGGTTGCTAGTCCTAGTTTATATTACCTACTTAAAAAAATCTTCCATGATGTCTGAACAAGCTGAAGTAAAAGTAAAGCTCTTATAACCAACTACTCTCTTACTCTTTATAAGAAGTACTTTCTTAGACTCTTTTTAAGAAGCTCAAGTTCTTGAGAAGTACTTCTAGTAGTACCTTCGTAACTGACGTAGTTGAACGGAAATTTTCGTTCGCGAATGCCGTCAAGGAAGACTGGCAGGTAGATCTGCACGTTCACGTTTTCTACAGGCACACGCCACTCCAAGGACATTCTGGCACCATGCTTTAGCCCAATAGGCAAATCTCCACGCTCAAACATCTTACGGAATTTGGTACCTGTATATAAAATCATAATGGTTCACTATCGAAAGCTTCTAGTTCGATCAACATGATTCTCAAATGGAACTAGGACTACTTCTATGTACTAAAGCCAGCACAGCATAGTTGTACCAGGATCTTTTAAGGCGAAGATTATAGCATAGTTGTACTTGTAAAGCCAGCACAACATAGTTGTACCAGGATCTTGTAAGGCGAAGATTGGGTAACAAGAAGATTAACATAGTTAGTAAGTTGTACTTACTTAACCAACACATTAATTCATTACCGGGATCTTGCAGTGCGTCGAAAGTGAGATTCGGGATGTCTAGCCGCTTGTCGATGATAGGAGCTAAAGCATTGCAAGGTGGCGGACCACGGCCCCAGGCACTCTGTGGTCGTGAGGTTAGAAAAAGAGAGGGAGACTTTTAACGATAAACTTAAACATAGGAAGATGGGTAGAGATAGTGACGGGAGGAGTGAAGGCACGAGAGATGATAGGGTTGCGTTGGCGCTGACCTTGTTTGATGTCAAATTTAATGCCTTAACAAGCTTTTTGCTGATTGAGAACGCAGAAATTTTTGCCGAAGTTTTGTTCCAGGATGAATAGGGTGCTCCGCTCCTGGTGGCGCCCTGATAGTATTAGCTGGAAGATATTAATATAAGGGACAGGGAGTCTTAAAATAATGTCATGAAGATGAGGTAGTAGTGAGTTCCTTAGAAATCTCGAGACCAGAGGATTAAAAGATCGCAGTACTAGTGGAAGCAACGAACATTTCTTTTTCTACCACAAAATATACCGAACTAGTAGCATAACTCTGCGGCCATATGTCAATGTCTGTAAAATGAAATGACCTTAGAACGGCAAATATGTAGATACTACCATGGTTTCCCTGGTTTTACGCTTTCTCGTTTGGTGCCGTCCGCCGTCTGGGGGCGGGCTTTCTTGTATTTCAATGCTGCCTGCACAACATTATCGGTACCCTCACAGAAGAGACTGGTTATTTCGTCGTCATCAATCGTCTCTCTTAGTTGCGTTTTTATCATACTCGCGGATGCACTGCGTGGACGGTGCCGCGAAGCTGAATGGCGTGATAGGGTAAACGAGGTAAGTGAGTGTAAGTATGTTGTAAGGAAATCGATGATATTTTCGCTAGCTTTTATGTACAAGTCGACGTCGAGATCATTCATTATAAATACTTGTTTAATATTTTCCTCATAATTGTATCTCGCTTTCCATCTCTAAAAACGAGGAGCTACTTCTACTCCCGCTTATTCAGTATACCGATAAACAACAACAACAACGAACCAATAGATGTCCAACAACCAATAGATGGATGTTAAACATGATAAACAAATACCTGTATTCTTCTCTTTTGAATCGTCCGCAAGTTTTTCTTGAACATAGGCTTGCAGTGCCTGTTTGATTCCCCTCTCATATTTTTCGCTTTCCTCCATGAAGTCCTCAGCTGTCGGGTCTCCAGCTTGCGGCACGATCTCGACGCCTGGCTTTTTTCCTCCTAGCAGTCGTGGATGTGCTGTGTGCGGACGGGCTGTGGTCGTTTGGTTTTTAGCAGAGAAAGAGACAGACAGTGGAGTCAGCTTCTATAACTATAACAAGGGGGACTTACAGATACTAGATGGATTCGGTTTTTAGTGGAAACAGCTTCTATAACAAGGGGGACTTACAGATTATCACAGGAAAAAAAATTAGCAGAGAAATGAGCTTACCAAAAGCTTCTATAGATACATGGAATCAGGAGCTTCTATAACAAGTGGGACTTACAGATAGGAAAGTGGGCGGATTAGACACCGCAGGTAACAAGTGGTGAGATCGAGATCGGTGGATAGAAAGATCAGGAAATCGATAAGTAAAAGACGGAGAAATAGATAATCAGGGTAATGGATGAAGATGATAACTTGATGAGGGCAGTAGAGAAGTAATATCGAGATCACCTATGGAGAAATAAGCGAAGAATCGCAAAGATGTAAGCAAAAGAACGGAAACATGTCCCATGAGAGTTCTCTGTTGTCATAATTTCGCTTCTGCTGTGTGACAGGTTTTCCTTGTTTTCCTCTGAGGAGGACCCGAGCTCCATGCTGTTGCGATATAGGGTTGTTGACTGGGTCACGTTAGAGATATACATATTAGTTGTCCTTATAAACTAATAATAATGTTGAGGTTTCGAGAATTGATACAACTGATCAATTTTGGACTGCAACGTTTCTTACAACAACACCACCTTACAGCATAGTCTCTAGAAGGTTCGAGAATCTGGCTAGTCCCGTACTCAGTCTAAATTCTAAAAGTTTCGTGGATACAGGTTAATATTTATAATGACTAGTGCTACCAGGTAACCTAGGTGCAGGTGTACTACCAGGTAACCTAGGTGCTAGAAGTTGTACTACCAGATAACCTAGTTTCAGTAAGCGCTCGTCCTTCTTCTACAACTACCAGTCGCAGACATGAAGTGAGCTAAGTAACTACTAAACGATCAATGACCACGAAGACGTGTGAATTTTGTAATCAATTTTTTCCTCCTGACATCAACGACATAAGAAGTTGTGTTTTCCTCGTTGCACTTCCAGACTCGCGAATGTAGGTCCTCTTGATGTCTGGCCCAATTCTGCCAACGTTACTGCTGCTACTGCTATCACGTTAGAGCTGCCATGAATCCATCTGCAAGAGTGTCTCCTTGGTGCCCCGTTTCCCTCGAAAAACGGGATCAAGATACACACTTGAGGTGGACGAAGATGCACTTATTCTTGTAGCCTTAATCGCGGGAGCCGGTCCTGTCAATGCCCGTGCTGGGTCGAACCAAGTCCACATTGCTGCTAGATCGGCGGATGGAATGAAGTCGACAAAAGTTTCGTAGTAGACCAAGTTCAAACTGCCTAGTTGTATCAAATCAAATCTGGGTCACTAGTATCGATATTGAATAATTTCTCGCTACTAATATCTAATCTCAATGATTAGACTAAGTAAGTCAGTTTGAGTAAATTAGGTTGATCTCCGAGATGAACGAGTACCATAAAGAAGCGCCGTGTACTGTCTATTATCATGCCCTTGGCCTTGGTCAGGTCGAGGAGGTCGGAAAGGAAGTTGCTCCATCCCTTGCCACTTTGTGCTATCTAGATGCTTTAAACTGCTAGCAAGCGGTGCCTTTCGAGGCATTCTGGAATAGGGTGTAAGTTGTGAGGTAGGTGGGTGTAAGTTGTGAGGTTAGGATGTAGGAATCCCAAGATCTCATCATTCTGAGTAGTTGATGGAAAGAGGTTGAGGACCATAAAGACAGAATTCATGACCCATTTTGACAGAGTCTGCAGGTTGTGGTGGCGTAAAATGAAAGATCCAATGACCTTTCATGTCCTCCAGAAGATGATAGTAGCAGCAGTAGGGTGTAAGAGCCCAGTATGAGAGGATCTTGGTATCAGAAGTTGTGAGGTTAGGATGTAGGTCTTAAGTGAGGTCCGCCTGATGTTGCGAGGTTACCATCATAAGTGTGAAAAGAGAGCCAAGAAAAATGACCACGAGTCTACTATGATAAGAGTAGTGGTGGAGCCAACCTAAAAACAAGGAAAGAATCAAAAAAGGTAAAGGCACACACCATAAGCATAAGAATCTACCATTTAGCCAGAAGAATCTTAAGTCCTTGGAGGCTTGGGGATCATGTACCATTCAACAAAGCCAGGTAACTACTTAAATGATAGTACCCTCTCTGCCCAGCGGGTTGTCGCGTGTGCGCTTGAGCTCGTGTTGACCGACGTAATTTTCCGCTTATTACTCGTGTTTTCTAATATGAACCAGGTGTAGGAGAGATTGAGGATGAAAGAGAAATTGCTATAGAAAGATAGTGTATGTTTACTAGAGGTAGAGATAAGAGGTTTACGATGAAATAGAAATAAGTAGAAGTTTAAGATGGAATAGAAATAAGTAGAAGTTTAAGATGGAATAGAAATTGCATGCTTAAGATTGAATAGAAATCAGCAAGTAATAAATTATCAGCGAGTAAGGAATAAAAATTGCAGTTTGTGATAGCATGCTAAGACAACTCAGCACCAAGCAAGTAGTTCATCAATCCGAATTCTGTGAAAATGAAAGGTAGGTCTACGAGGTCGTGTTTGATTCTTTTATGCACCTGTTGAACTCAAAGGCAATACCTAGAAATAATTGCTGAGCTTTCGTTTTCGGAATTTCTAATGGTCAACATCTGTGGAAGGACAAGGAAGAAACGAACTCCCACAATTCACGTCATAAGTCATCAGCCAGCAGCATATCCATCTTGCGTTGCTGAGGTGTCTGATAATTTCGCGTCCTCAAGTCCCCACCGAAATTCGTGTACATTAGCGGATGTTAATCAATGTACTCCTGTGAAGATTCTTGTTGATTTTATCAATGAGATATGACTTGTGAACATCTACAGCCTGTAGTTGATCCAGTTAGTAGCTGTCATCGTCATGTGTCTCTGGTGGTCATTCTCTACCCGTTTCAGGTCTATTAGACGCCTGATTCATAAATATGGTAACCGCTTAGCCACTAGCACGTCTCGTAGCGACCTAGGCTTGGGCGGCGCCAAAACGCCACCCGCCATCTGCGAAGCCATGGCAGGCATTGTTTTTTGATCTTTGGTCAGAATCAGAAAGAGACTTTCGACAACAGAGAGAAAGTTCTACTTCTACAGAGAGTTCTACTTCTACTACAGAGAGTTCTAGTACTTCTGCTTAAGAAGTTTAGGATCTTTGGTCACAGAGAGGAAGTTCTACTTGTTGTTCTACTTAAGAAGTTTAGGGTAGTTCTACTAAAATCGAAGGATCTATTTTTTTTACTTAAGAAGTATAGGGTAGTTCCACTTAAATCAAGGCAAATGCAACAGACAACCGAATCGTTCGAACAAGAATCATTCGAACCAGATCACGAATTCGACTACCGAAACCGATGACTTCGAAATTTTGTAATTATTCATAAACCTCCAATACAGAGTGCAGCCTTTTGTTCCTAAGGCAATATACCGACTTGGATCTCTTGTTCATGAAAATCGAATGCATAGGGGAGTAAGACTGAGTACCAGAAGATGCGACCGAAGACACTTGTCCGATTTTTTCTCAACGACAACAGATCAGGATCCTCATCAGGATGAGTAAATAAGTAGGTGGCGTCGTGATTCCGAACACGACTACAGGCAAGAATACTAAAAGTGCTTACGTGAAAAGACACCTTATCACGAGTTACATGATTACCTTTATTTGTGCAAGAACAGATGTCGCATAATTTCTTGTAAGTCAGTTTTTCGTCGGTGCTTGTTTGATTGCTAACATTACTTTTTCGATATTACTGTCTCGTGGTTCATTGAGTTAACATTACTTTTGTGATGTTCCTGGTTGTTGTCGCCAAGGTGAAGGTCTGAAGCTAGTTGCTTAGCTAAATACATCCTTGACGAATACTCCCATCGACATCAAGTTTTTTCGTTATGACATCTGCGTAGACTACTACAAGTTTGGGTCATTCTCCTACGAGTTAGGTCATGTTATATCTGTGTGTCCGGTGTTGCAGTTCAACATAACCACTTTGTATCTCCTACTAGTTACGCAGGACTAGTAATGGTCATTCTGGTGCTTTTTAGTCTTTTTCCCGAAGTGTGTTATTGCATAATAATTGTTTCGATACTAGATAGAGATAGTTCTTGTCTGTTATTAAGCAGTCTTGTTGTACAATGGTGAAACAATTACAATGAATCATGTTTTTGCGGCCTTACTACGTGCAGAAAGAGTTTTTTTGGTTCTGATCCACTCTAAGTCTAAGGGGTGGCGGTTATCGTCATCAATCATAACAGTGTGTTGTCTCTGGATTTCAGATTTCACCCTCCTCAGGGAAATCACAGAAACCGAAGTTTTCTCTAGATCTCAGAGTTCAACCTCCTAACCGAAGTTGTCTCTCCGTATGTCGGACATCATAGAAAGTAAGGTGTCCCGCTAGATCTGCAGCGTCTCTAAATAAGCAAGTCTATGTCTGTGTGTCTCCACCTCGTCACAAAGAAACTTTCGGCCAAACGTGTAGTTAATGATTTTTATACATGTCGCATTTTTGATTTCGATCAAGAAGAGGACATAGATATGTGAGCTGATATTGTTGATGTTGAGCCATTCTATGGATGCTTTCAAATATATCGATTGTTATACGTATGCCTTCAAGTTCTTTTACTTACTGTTCCAATAACGAGGACGAACCACTGTACAATTGCTTTGTGCAAACATTCTAAAACTACTACACTTCTTCCACCAATGAACAATGGAAAAAGCCAGTAGATCTATTCCATCTGCTGTCTTTGTCGTATCTATCTCAATATCGCTATCTCAATATCTGTTCAATAGATTCTGATGTCATCCCCTACAACTTACTTGCTTCTGTGTCTATCGGAGATAGCGATACCTTGCTGCATCCTGCTCCTTTCCATCGATCTCGACCCGAGCTGTCTAGTCATTAGAGGCACCGACAACCCATCTTTTGGGACATCTTTTAGCACTTTTCAAGTTGAAATTGGCTAAAAAATGGTGTAAGAGATGGGTTGACGGTACCCATAAAGTTATTCCTAATCTGAATGAATGAATTTGCCTAGCAATCTCTCTTTCATCTCCGCCCAAGATACTTGGTCTTCCACATATTACACATAACATACACATTCTGATGAATACAACAAGTACTACGAACAACAGGAAAACTTCTGTAGGCACAGAGAAGTGGCACCCCTACATCTACTATCATTTCTTTACCCATCACCAACTCCTCCACGACCCTGTAATATCTTCTCACACAACTGCCCTAACGAACGCTATGTTTCATTCTCATCCCCTAGTATTAATTGAAACAATACCCGCTACCTCATCTCCAGTACTACCTCATCTTCATATTATTTCATCTCCTAGTATGTGAGAAAATATCGCAGCGCCATCTTCTCCTCTTACCTACTCCACCACCTTCGTCTTACAGTTACATCCACCACCACCACCATTTAGCCATTCACCATCCACCACCACGTCTCCATCCACCATTTATCCATCCACCACCACGTCTCCATCCACCATTTATCCATTCACCACCACCACGTCTCCATCCACCATATTATCCACCATCCACCACCACGTCTCCATCCACCATATTATCCATTCACCACCACCACGTCTCCATCCACCACGTCTCCATCCACCATATTATCCATTCACCACCACCACGTCTCCATCCACCATTTATCCATTCACCATGATACTAGCAGCATTCGACGCCACTACCGCTCGTCGTACCTAGTCGTGAAAAAACGGGAAAAGTTGACCTATGAATGATGACTTACTAGAAAGAATGAGGTGGACCTAGGAATACCAAAGAAAGAAAAAAGATACAACGATACTAAACCGAAGGATCTTTGATTCCTACAGAAGGATCTATGATAAGTGATACTAAAGACGAAGGATACTAAAAAGAAGAAGGATATCAGATCTCTGTGATGTAGGAACCTCGAGAAGAGAGTGACAGTTTGAGAAGAGAATTTTCGATAGGGGTTCGAGATCTATGATATTAGGTGAACCTGGCGGACGCCTTGAGGGCCCCGAGTGGTTCAACCTCCTTCGATTGCCCAAGGAATGGGGTCTAAATACAACTATATTGCGAACAACATTATTGTATACTAAGGAGTGATTATGATGTACTCTCGTACCTTGCGCACTAGCCGTGGCTGCGGGAGAAGCGCTGGGAGGAGATGCCGCAGAAGCCGGAGAAGACGGTGGACTGGCGTTAGAGCTACCGCGGCCGCATCTTTCTTGAGTGCATGGCCCTTGGCGGGTGCTTCTTTTTCAAGTAGAAAAAGAAGAACCAAGGATCACAGTGCTAAGGACATGCTCCGACGCTATGGCCTTAATGGCGGCTGCAAGAGTAGCGGCGCTGGAAGGAGATGCCGCAGGCGCCGCACTATGTTGTGCCGGCGGACCTGAGAAGTTGTTCAATGGAATGGACTTTAAAATTATGTTTCTATAAATATTACTTGAAGAAGAAGAAGATCCTACTTGATATTCATTTGCTGCTGTAACTGTTACGTCGAGTTCTATCAGTGTAAAATCTATCTTATTACATGTAAAATTTATCTCTAGGAGACGACGAGACATTTTCAAAATTGATTGAATATTTGACAGGTTGAGGAAAATAAAATGGCGTAGTTTGCATTCAAAGTGGTGAGGTAAGTGCTTTTGCGGTAGTGGTTTGTAACAAAGTGGTTTGTAACAAAGTGGTTTGTAACAAAGTGGTTTGTAACAAAGTGGTTTGTAACAAAGTGGTTTTGCGGTAGAAAATTATTCTTCTATATAATACTAGACCTAAGATGAGTATAGTAGTATGTGCCGCGGACGCGGGCCCGACAGCGGTCCGCCCCGTCCATCAGGGCACAGGTTGAAAAGTACTTAGACGGATGAGACGATATTGTTCGGAGCTGGGTAGAGGATAACAACAACAACAAATCCAAGAGAATGTTTCTATAATTGTTCTTCATGAAAATTACAAAGTGGGACCGTGCTGTGGATATAACCTTGCGCACCTTGCTCTGGCAACAGACTCTCACGACGATGCGCGACTCCTCCTGCCGTACCACCCGAATTAGCTTGACCATATTGTTGCTGAGGGACAGGAGTCGCCCTGCTGACGGTGGACCCTCCTGGTCCGCCAGGTCCGCGGGGATCGATAACCGGAGCGCCAGATAAGTTGCTACCCCTGTGGCGAGGTGCTCGCTCTCCTGCGGGCCTAAAGTAACACATTGGCTAATAGACATGTTGTAGGTTCTTGAAGTTTTCTCCAATATTTATTAAATCTATTGTCCTTGATAAATCTTAGTTCTAGTTGGTCTTTACCCTCTGTCCACTAAGCATCTTGTTCTTGAGACATTCATCATATAGATACTTCCATTGTTGTTGTTCCTATCAAAGAATATTACACGACAAACACAGCGATAACAATAATTACACGAATAACCGGAGGCTCTTTGTATCATGATCTCAAAAAAAAAAATATTAGTTCTAGTTGATCTTTACCCTCTGTCCATTGCGCCCAGCTGCGAACCGGTGTAGCGGATTTTACCATCGTCGTTGGCTTGATGAGATACTTGAGATCGACCATAAGTTGTTGTAGTACTAATTTGCAAGAGCCCACCCCTCAAAAAGCGCCTGCCGTCAGTCGCATTCGTCTGCGCCCCTTCATCTTCAAGCATCTTACAGTTTGAAACAATTCATATTTGCCTTACATACTTGACACCTTTCCTCTTTAAATGTGATGTCAGATAGAGCGCACAAATATGAAACGTTTGCTCAACCCCTAATAACAGGAGTTGCCGTAAGTGCAGGATCGCCTAGAGACAAAGATGTGGGTTGGGATCCTTCCGCCTGATATCATCTGTGACCTAGTAGAAAAATCCTGAAAGAACGATCAGAACAATTGTCATGCTCATTGATTATCTTCAACATGGTGAAGGGAATATGGAAAGGTGCGGGGGGAATCATAACCAAGAAAGGTGACTCTCCGTATTTTTATGGTAACGAAGAATTGGGCGTTTTTTTTTTGGTGGGACAACTGCAATGGGCTAGAAAGATAATTTCGAATTACATATCATCATAAATACGGAAAGCCTTCGTGAATTCACTTTAGTTGTATGATTATGACTCCATTCACTGTAGTAGTATGATTATGTTCCCATTCACTGCAGCTGTATAATCATTACTCTAAAGACCGAAGGGGTCAGGAATAAAAGTCATTGTAAGTTAGTAGTGATCTTCAGTGCAGTGGTCAGGAATGGAAGTACCAGCAGAGCCGTGAGAGATGGTAGTGTGCAGAAATCCTCCCCTGAAATTTGGATGAGCAGCATGCGCATTAGTTTCCTCCCCCTCCACAGTGTTAGATAGTGTGATATGTGTGAAGAATGCCGAGGGGCCCGCCAAGATCACCAGAAGTCATAATTATAGACCCAGCAGTACCAGTTCCCGGCTCATCTAAAAGATGGATCATGTTGTACGACTATAATAATGAGTCCTTGCGGTTGTAAGCAATTATGGCGGATGGCGAGGATGGCGTTGTAGTACATACTACACGGAGTCCTGCTAATTTAGTTGCCCAGCCTTCTTTCATGATCATATCGATTAAGTACTATAATATATGAAGAACGAGCTTTCTTCCATGATGAAAATTGAAATGAAGTAGACTCTAGTATGAAGATTACAGTGCCTTCTTCCATGATGGTTTGGGTCTATTCGGTAACGAGCTTTCTTAGGTCCATAACAGTGTCCAAAGGCTGAGGGTTTTGTTTCGCAACTGCTGCGGGGAGAAGCATCGGCAGAAGGCACAAGGTCGGACCGAACACCGAGAGGAGCAGATTTGGTAGTTAGAGGTATTAAACATGTCGCATCAGTGGATGAACGAGTGGTCCTCACTACTTTTACTAAACTCCATACTCGAGGACAACTACCGCCCAGTGGCTACCTCCTCCGTGAAGACTTCATTTGCATAGACACAGATTGATAGTTGTATGACATCATCATATAGTTTATGGTAGTTGTATGACATCATGTTATAGTTCACGTTTATAGTAGGTTAGGTTAGGTTATGGATCCTGCACAACGAGCCCCGCCGGCATAGTAGAGATTGTTGTAGGACTACAAAGAATTATGTATGAAGATACAGCCGCTGATGACCATGTTAGTCGATTTGGACTGGAAAATACCACTATCTTCCAGTCCAAATCGACTAACATGGTCTGGATCTTCCTATCCTTCATGAAGTACAACAAACAAGAATAAGTGCTGTAACAGGGTTTAGAGGTGGTAAAAGTAGCTCCTCCTGCTCCTTACAATTATAATTCAATAGAGAGAGAGAGAGTTGTCCAGTCGTTGTCCCTGATCTTCGGTGTAGAAGAAAAAGTAAAAGCCATAAAAAAGCGGCATGATCACCATCATCGATGCCAGCTGTCGAGCCCCCGATGCTTTGTTCGTAGAGGGAGACATCGTTTTGTCGTCTGGGGAAAACGAAGTAGTAGTAGAGGATGTGAGCTTTGTAGAAGTTGTGGAGGTTTGTGTGAGTTCTTGTGAAATTCTACTCTTGACTTAGCGCATTCACGAATTCACGAGTTTTCTTCAAGTAGTAGTTCTAGGAACTGAGTTCTAGGAACTGAACAACAAGGACAGAGTTGTAAGAAACCTACTCCTACGACGTAGATGATTCAATATAATTCAGAGAAATTTCCCTATTGGTGAAGATCATCAATGGTGTTGGTGAAGCTGTACTAGACGGGTTGTCCTGAAGATGTTGCAGCGCAGGATCAGGATGATAATACTAAAAATGACTGTAATGATATTAGGTGGGCTTCCCTCCATGTCATCCCCGTCTCGCTGGCTTGCGCATTTCTAGACGATATACACTTTTTAGAAGAGTCCAAGGACGAAGAGAGTGCGTGGTCTCTGCTTCTCGATAGTATCTCTACTCGTAGCTAGCGCGTGGTCTCCGCTCGTTACGACGATTGCTACTCTCAGCAACGATCAGGTACCTACCTCACTACCCTTTTGTTTCTCGCCGAAGGCCTCCTCGTCCTCTGCAGATGAAAGTTATAGATACAACGTCGATCCGACTCACTCGTCAGATAATTTCGTACAGACGTAGCCCTTGCGAGTGTGATAAGTTGTGAACAGCAGGCCAGCGTAGTCTGCAGACACGTCATTGCAAGCCGTCCAAAGTTTATTACGATCGCTAGAATGACAATAATTCGGCTTCCTTGTGGTGATATCAGATCTCTGCCTTTCATGATCACTTAGGCTCATACTCGTCATCATCAGATCTCTACCTTTCATGATCACTTAAACTCATACTCGCCATCTCTATTGGAATAGTTTCTTTCGAGTACTACAATAGTCGACGTATGACGTACTGCTCTTATCCTCAAATTCTGAAGGAGCAACCCAATGAGTTCTAGATCAGCAACCCCTGTCGAAGATATTAAGCATCGGGCTCTTCAGCGTTCACAGACGAGGCAGGGCACTGTCATGCATGTGCCTCTGCTGTGACCGTCCGCTATCATCGGAAAGGCGAGTAGATGGCGAAAAACAGGGACAGCTAGAGTGCTTACCCTGTAGCACGACCGCCGAATCAACCGCCTCTGCTCTGTGGTCACTATATGCTCGCAAGTTTACGAATGCGAGCCTTTAGTTGCTGATTCTCCAGCTCAAGCTGCCGAATTTTCTCGTCTTTGGTCTTAGAAGAGCTGGGAAGATAATAGTAAGTAAGGAACGAGTAGTTCTTGTTGTAGTGATCATCGTATAACTCCTAATTGGTATTTTCATGGTTACTAACTTACACCCATTGAAGATGACACACAGGATAATTTGCGCCGTAATTTGCACAACTTCCGCGTTAGCCCTTTCGCGACCGCTGTCCCCTGCTGAGGTTGAGAAGCTGTCCACGGCTTCTGCAAGACATGAAAACGACATAAAATTGAGATCTTCAGATCTCTTACTTTGAGATTGACTTGTAGCTGCTCGTGTCCTAATTTACTACCTATTCGATAAACTGAAATAAGCAAGTAACTACTTAAACAAAGCGAGGCACAATGGAGAGGAATGTCCTAGTGATCACATAAGGTAGGAATCTATTCCTTGGGCAACTGCAAGTGTCTGACACTGACATTTCTTGGGTCGAACTGCTCCAACAAGCCTTCATGACGTTGATGTTCATTACATAGAAGTTGTATTGTTCTTTACTAATCCATAGGGGACAGGATCACTGTTTCTGTTCTGTACTACTGTGTCTGACACTGACATTCAGGGTCACTGTTTCTGTTCTGTACTACTGTGTCTGACACTGACATTCAGGGTCACTGTTTCATAAGTATAATCTGGAGACTCGGTCGACTTCGCGGTGTAGCCGGTCCTTCTCCTCTAAAAGTCGGGCATTGCTTGTCATCACCCGTTCGAGGGATTGGTCTTATGCGTTAGAGGATGTTTAAGACGAACGTTGTACTGGCTTTTCTATTTGTTTCTTTAGTTTGATTCTTGAAGACAAAGATTTTTGAAATCCTGATAAACAATCAAAGCGAAACAGAAGGAGTTATCTTTGTAGGGTCGCGGATAGCTTTCATTTCCACATATAGAAGAATCTATAGAATAGAAATAGATACACTGGTGTTCGTGTCTCATAAGTGTAGTCTTCGATTTTTCCGCGTCCTCGCAGAGTTGGTCTACTCTTCGCGCTAAACGATTTCGCTCCTCTAGCAGAGCACGATATTCTGTTAGTTTGAGAAATTCTTGATGGAGATAGATTGATTCAACTTTTGGGTTTTTACATGGTCATCGTTTAGCATATGATCATAATCTTCTAGCTTTGTGTTATGGATGATGCCTCTGTCTCTGTTTTAGCACAGCAATCCACCTTTGATGTCCTTCAGAAATTGAGACCTTGACATTGAAACTGACTAAATTACCAGAGCTCTCCAGGACTGCATGCGCTCCACTACTGCTGCTGCTACCACCGCCGTAGTAGTAGTTACTAGTCCCTTGCATCTGCAGCTTCGATATGAAAAGAGAGGAAACCTCCAAAAAAAAATTCGCTCAAATAAACTACTTTTGTCCACTTTCCAAAGGGATTTACTCTCACCAGAAGCGTCCCTCGTCTTCTATATTCCACATAGGGGACACCACCACTCCCCTTGTTCCTATTCTCAAGTACAAATACGTGATTATCAAACAAGAACGTCTCCCATTTAAGGTTCAAGGTTCAAGGTCCGCGGCTTTGCGGCCAAGCCGCGCCGCCCGGGACGAAACAGGCTCGAGTACGTAGAACATTTCCCACTTCCTGCCATACTATCATATTCACCCTTGACGAAGGAGAAATTGGTCGACAACTCGTTTTTTTCCTGGTCCGCTTGCCGCAGTCTGGCATGCAAAGTCTCCCTCTCCTCTAGCAGTCGATCGTTTTCCACCCTAAGTCTTCTCACTTCTGTGCTTTGCTCACTCGTGCGATTGATTAGCAAGAAGTGAATGTTGTTGCCAGAAGTGAATCTTCCACCATCTTCTATGTGTGGAAGCAAGTCCTGGATGGCGTTGACTGGAGCTTGATGATCATGATACTAGAATGATGTGATCAATACTGGATCTCTTGCTGTAGCTGCACCTGTTCTTGCCATGTTGATGACACTACTGAGCCTCCATAAAAGAAGCCGCCGATTCTCTTCTTTGAGTCGCTCTATTTCTGCTTTTTCTGACGCGTCGCCTCCGGTGCCAAACGGGTTGCTTAACTTGGCTTTGTGCTTCTCTTGTATGAGTTGTCTTCTTTGTTCTTCTGTTAGCGCTCACGCTAATCCATCTTCAAATGCATCCTGATGCTTCCTTCCCCTTAACATGGGACAGCTTCAGGATCATCCATCATTAGAGGAAGCCCCCTTAACTCTAATTCGATCTTGAGATTCGAAATCTCCTGCTGCAACCCCTCATATTTGCCCAGTGGGACATGGTTGGACTGAAAAAACGGATCTCTGCTAGTATCGGGTTGCTGTGCCTGTGGAGAGGATACGGAAGATACCGACAGGAGGTCCGATAGGAGGGAAAGGGATATGAAATGAACTTAAAGGTTGGAGGGGGGTGGATGTGAAGCAGGCGGACGAGTGTTTTGGACCTCTCAAGATAAGAAAGTAGTACCTCTCCTTGCAAGTGTTGTATGACCCCTGTGTAGCTTGTAATCGTGTCATGCAACTGGTCGTCTAGTAGTAGCTTCTCCTTCGCGATCTTGTGGTAGTATGAAGAAAGTTCGTCTGGTTGTACATGTCAAAAACATTATACTTACCTGGTGTGTATCAGTTGTACGTGTACCTGATTATTTCCTTCTTGGCACGTTCATACTTCACGAACGCCGTGTTAGATGTAGATGAGCACCTATACAGGATCAGAATAGCACGAGATAGCCAGACGTGACGAGGCTCCAGACTCGCGTCGTGTGTATTTTAGTTGGACCGTGCATAAGTATTGTTTTTCTATCGCACCACGGGTTTCGAGTTGCCGCATCAGTTCGCCACGCAAACGATCAGTGTACAAGCACAGATCAAGCGCCTCTTTCTTAGATGAAGTAGCTTCTTCGGTAAATTGATGCGTCTTTCTTCACGCGGTATCACAAATGTTGATGCTGTCTATTTATTGTCAGCAAGCACTAGCAGGACGAGCTTTCTCTTCCTTGTGAAGCGAAATCAAATCGGAGTCACAAATGTTGAATCAAAACCAACCACAAGTAATCAAGAAACAAGCCTTAATAGTGCTGTTCGATGGATGCTCTAATCTCGCTGTGCCATGGTTGCCTGGGTTTGCTAGCACTCTATCGAGCAGTGCTGCCGTTGAGATGTGCCTGATTGTTGGTTGAAAGAGTTCAGATCGTTCAAAGCAAGCAAGAAGGCAAGCAAGCAACATAAACACTCTGACAAAAAATACAAAAATGAGGTATACATGACAGCACAATGCTGAAGATTGGCTAATAGATACCTTCTCGCGTGGAAGCACCGCATGGTAAGGGCAATGAGGTCCCGGGATTGGCGACTAAGAGAGGCGAAATGCATTTCGCAGACGTTTCAGAGGTTAGAAATGGTCGTTTGATTAGGTGCTCGAGGATTTGTACAACTCGAACTCTTTTATTTGTACAACTTCAGGACTGTGGTCTCTGGTGTCTGAAAGACAACAGTGTATCTTCATGTTCACGATGGTGAACACCTAACATGTCCACTTCTTGTCGACTTTTCCATAACATTCTCTTCTAGGATGAGCAGCTTGAACTTGAGAATATCGAGCGGATGTATCAGGACTCGCGGAAATTCTGCCGAGTATGCGAATAATTTAGAGGAAAACTACTTCGATGTAGTAGTAGTAGTAGTATTAGTTGTAGTAAGTACCCAGATGTCGATGTCCATTTTTAAGTAAACGCAAATAGTCAACTCAGGTACCACTGCTACTGCTGGCACACCTCGGTAGTCGTCCTCCACTTTGATCAAACTGTTGGAAAAGGAAGTAGAGCAGTAATGAGGTATTTCCTTCTGCATACCTGTTGTGTAAGAAAAACATTAGGGAAAAAATAGACCGAACCATAATTGATACTTCCCGATCGAACCTCTCCATTACGCCTGGTTGTATGACCTTGATTTCGTCCGCTGTGACGTGCAGCATGTAGTTTTGCTTTGGCTCGTTTTCCTTCGAAAGATGAACGAGAATGCATTTTTAGCTTCACAAACGGTACTTCAAACTACATTTTACTTACTTACTAGCAAGCCTTGGAGATAGACGTGAAAGACTAGCTACTTTCTCCTAGCCACGACTAGTTATAAACTTAGAATCATTATAAATCATAGTTTTCCCCGAACTTCATACTTGTAAAAAGTGACCGGAAACCGCGATCCTCCTGCATTGATCGAATTCTCCAGACTTTTCCTTGTCGACGGATCCAGCTCGAATGGACCCATTTCTCCCAACGCTGTCCCCACATCTTAGAGCCCAAGCAATTCACTTCTCTCCTTCATTCCCGCAGAATCCCAAGTAGGAAACATTTAAGAAAATGACCAGTGGAAATGAATTGTATCAAACCTTAGCTATAGTGTCCAGCTTGCGCAGAATCTGCCAGTGTCGCCTCTACTAGTATCCTGCAGCCTATGTCATCCGCAGAAAGCTGGTACATGTTCGTTGATATGCCAGCAATGTCCACGATCAATTCGTCCACGTTTCCTCCTTCTGTAGTGATTTGTCGACGCCATCGGCACTTTATCCCTAGCGGAAGTTCACTCCCAGACTCCGTTTTCTTCTCGTTGGCAGAGGCTACGAGGATTCCAGTATTGGAAAAGCCTTGGCCGCCTTCAAGTCGGAGAGAAAAATCAAAATTGTAGTCTCCGCGAACAGCGCCAAAATCACTGTTGCATGCTCCGGGATTAGAGGCAGACTCATTCTGTCTTTTACGCAAATCAATAGCGACAGTATCTGATACTTACGCTACTGCTGTAGTAAGGGAGACTAGAAGTTAGTAGCAGACTCTCACTCGGTGCTTTTGACAGCGACAAATCAATCGCTGCACCAGAGATAATCATACGACTTAGACTTTCTTTGTTTACTATAGAACAACTTCTGTCCCCTCGATGACAACCCATTTTATGCATAACCCCATTTCCTGCAGTCGAAGCTGCGATGCTATTAATAGCAGCTGGAAGTTGCGAATGCACGCGCTGCAGGAAGTCCGTTACGGCTGATGCGTGCAAAGGAGACGTCATTTTCTTCATGCAGTAGTAATAATTCTTCTGGAGATCGCCTGTAAAAATAACTTTAGAAGTGTTCTTCCTGATGAATGTGATGCACTAGACAGTAGTGGTAGTCTGTCTTGGTGGACCTAGTTGATCTCTCCTCGACAAAGAGGGTTGGGTTGTTCGTTGTAACTGCTCGTACCAGAGAGTAGAGCCAGCGGTCCGCTAATGAGGACGATCGATCAGCGAGCTTTCGGAGGAGCACATCCTTTCAGGCAAATTAATCGCTTCTCGTCTGAGTTGTGTGCACGCTGCTAAAGTAAACTACGTGTCGTCTGTGAAAGCAAGGACAGCGGCGAATTGTGTGTCCTAGACTGCGGCTGCGCGCATGGAAGCAGACGTAGGAATCGTATTCTCCCGATCAGCTGCTACGGGTAAAATGCATCCGATCGGCTGCGCGAGACGGGCGGAGGTGAAACAGAGGTCATGGCATTTTCACTTATGGAGGCGTCGCTCAGGTAATTCTAAGTCTTGTGATTTTTTGTCAATTCTACGTTTCAGAAACTCTTTTTAGCAGTTCAACAGGCAAACATCTTCTAAGTCTATTTTAGTCAGCATTATCTCAAGAACCCGCTTTCCTACTATAATTGTGCTTCTGTTTTCTTTTCCAATAACTACTTGCACTTACTAGTTTAGTTAGAAATAGAATTAAAACGCTGAGACGAGATAAGAGTTCCCGTTCACTCCATTTTCGGATCAGCTGATTTTTCGTCTTTACCAGAAAACAGATTGTCCTTCAGGTACAACAATATTTTGAACAGATGACAGTACAAGAGACAGATACTAGAAGCGATTCTTACTTGCAAGTAGAAAGCGGAATGAAGATCATTGGAGATGGACCGAAGGTGGAGATTCGAAAAGACTCTAGTATTGCCACGTGACAGTACTTCTCGCCAGCGTTTTAGCATCAACACAGAGAAGGCAGAACAAAGTGGCAAACGAGCCTGCACTTCGCGACTTCATCTAAGAGCGAACATTGTTATGGTGATATGCTTGCGCAGCAGAAAATAGTGAGAATATCACGAAAGAACCAGCGCAAAAGCAGGTTGGCAAACCTTTACTTACCATACTTCACTTTTTCGGAGGTTCATTCGGACTTAGTCTTCGTCGTTTTTCGCGTAGCCTTGCCAAGAGGCTACTCGGCGCGAGCTCTTCAGCATCACTATCCTTATCTGTCGGCTGCATTAGAGCGAGAATGTTGTGCCCATACCATAGGAATAGATGATTCATATTTTCTCTAGTAAGCACAAGCACTTCTTGAAAAATCGTGTTTCTACTTTGATAAACTAATTTTTCGAGATGAACGCCATGAAAAAGAATATGACAATCTTACAGGCCATTGCCATAACTGTTCCGCGCTTCGTTTCATCGGCCCACGACCAAATAGCTTCTCGTCATCATCTGTTTCGTCTTCGGATATTGCATCGAAAGAGGACGACTTACCAGCACCATTTTTAGAAGACTGAGCTGCAGCGTGACCCTTGTCCGACAGCGCGTTGAATGCGGCAAAGGTGGTAGAAGAAGAAGCACCCGAAGACTCTCCATTCATCGAAATGCCACCAAAGAAGCGTGCTGTCGCACTAGAATTTATTCTGGAACTTGATGTCGCCGCACTACTAGTTGTACTATTGTTTCGAAAGCCATTTGTCCGTAGACTGCCCAGCAAGCCAGCTGTGTTAGTGCTCAAAGAAGAACCACCAGCTGTTGCATTGTTAGCGCTCGAAGAAGAACCACTGCTACCTATTGCTGAAGTAGTAGGAAAGGCTGCTGAAGAAGTGGATGTGGAAAAGCCTGGTGTAGTCGTTGATGATGTGCCAGCAAATCCTGACGCTGACGTGCCACCGAACCCCGTAGTTGACGTACTCGTTCCATTTGAGGGACCTATTGACATATTAGGACCACCTACAGGTACAGACGACGCCAAGCTAGTTGTTGGGCCACCAAGTGCACCGTTCGGCGTTTTAGCGTTAATTTGCTGTCGCGTCACTTCATTCTGCTGTAGTTGGTGCATGACCGCTTGTTCACGCTGGTGCTCCTCTTTGGAGGCTGCTATAGCTGCTAAAACTTCAGAATCCGACGTCTCCTCGTCCGAGTCGGAAGTCTCAATATCATCCTCTAAATCGGTAGAGTCCCTGCTTGAGGAAACAGAAACTCCCGACGCCTGGCTTCCTGCAGCAGCCACGGTTTCGACCATGATCTGTATTGACGGTTGGGGAGAATTGAGAAATGCGGAGCTCCTAGGTCCCATCTTCAGTATGTTCCAACTGAACTTTCCTGCACGACCGCCTCGTCGCTTTTTGCGTCGGCCGCCACGGCCTTGGGTTAGAGGAGCTAGATAATAATAATAATCTACCCATTCGGGGGGTAAGTTCAGCATGAAGGAAGGGGAAGTGTTCGATTGCAAGGAAGGGGTCTTGAGCACTAGATCACAGCCATAACTGACTTGAGTCGTTACGAAGCTGTTGCACTAACTATCAATCTCTAATTGAAGATTTTCATGATCAGGGTGAAACCAAATTACAACAACTCATTCACCTCCTGAAAAGTAGAAGTAGAATTCCCTTCATAATGTATTCGCTGCGGCAGTAAAAGAGCTATTCGACACAGTCTCTTCGATCAACACTTGCGCAGTTATCATGCTTCGTAGTAAATTCTCACATGTGCCTTTTCCTTGTTGCATCCCTTAGAAGAAGAGGTAGAAGAGGGTAAGTAATTGATATTGAGCCCATGTGTTCTATTATCTTCTGCGGCTGATGGCAATCAGTGCAGAGCTTTTACGACTCTATTTCTAGAGAAAAACTCTCTCTATGTCCATTGACGTGGTGAAGACCGCCAAATTGACGTGGTGAAGAAGTTACGGCGTCACAAGTACATAATTAAGTGACGTGTTGTGGACTGTGTCCGAATGACAATGCCGCCAAATTGAATAAGTACGATTACGAACATAACCAACATGAGCAAAAAGTTCTTACTGATACTGTAAGTTCGAGTCATAATTCAAACTCCCAAAGCTGCGATGTCCCATTATCGTGTCGCGCTTTTGGTTCACTATCCGCTGATATTGTTGACTCGTATGGACTTTTCTTCTGCCCTTTCTCCTACTTTGAGGAGCTTTGGGCAAATTCAACCCTGCCAAGGCGTCTCGCAACTTCGCTACTGTCAGTTCGCAACTCGCACAGTCTCTAAAATACATCAAAGCGATTTTGGCCTCTTTTGTCATGTCTACAGTTCTTGCAGGTGGCAGACCCTCTTGCTGTCGCAAATGTGCATCTCGTTCGGCTGTTGTCATGTTGAGGCCACTACTACTACTCGAAGCCGAAGATTGCATACCCAGTAGATGATTGTTACTGCCACTAGATGCAGCAGGAGCGTTTCGGTTCAAGATGTTGGGTACTAGGCTGCCAGTCGCGGCGGCAGCGAACGAAGAGGAACTACTTCTACTATTAGAGCAGAGATGGATAAAAAATGCTCTCATGCACTACGTAATCTGCCGACAGTTCAATCATCTTTATCTCACTGTCCCAAAAATATACCTCGTCCATCCATAACAACTCCATTCGATGCGCGACATATATCGCACTTGTTCTGGCAGAAGCGAGCGTCAAAATCCTCGCCAAAATACTCCAATAACGCTTTTCGCCTACATTGAACCTGCTGCCTCAAGAAGTTTCGCGTGGCCTCTAGTTGGTTTGGGGATTAGAGGGATTCATGTGCTGATTACCTACTTGAATTGAAACCGGTGTCTCGTATACTAGAGATAGTCGTTGTGATGCCTATCTGTCAGAATGTTTTTACTTTCTTGCGAGATAGTTTGGTCGTGATTGAGGTTAGGCATTAATTATCGCCCCTTTAATCGATCTACCTAGTTATCTTTTACTCTTCCTTCTCCTCCAAATCCAATATTGATGCCCATAAAAGAATCGTTGATTATTAGCTGCTGCGGGTCCAGAGCTCATGGTTATGAGACGTTTATTTCGTTCATAGTCGCGGTCGGAGAACCAGCAGACGCAGGTACTACCCTTCCCATCACGACCGGCACGACCAACTTCTTGGGATTAGAGCCTTGGAATAAGCTCGCTGCCTGAAGATGATCACGCAATTATCCTTGATTATACCAGTGAAATCGGGATCTTGTTTG
Source organism: Amoebophrya sp. A25 (assembly GCA_905178165.1). Classification (NCBI taxonomy): domain Eukaryota; class Dinophyceae; order Syndiniales; family Amoebophryaceae; genus Amoebophrya; species Amoebophrya sp. A25. The sequence continues at coordinate 203,182 of CAJINU010000117.1, read as the reverse complement.
TTTTCCCTTCTCTTAATTAAACATACGCTCTCTTAATTAATTAATAGAAACGAGTCCGACTCCGAGTGCTTCTTCATCTTCGCTCATAATGATAATACCGCTCAATAGAGCTAGGCATGACCAAGTGGCCAATGAAGCGGACATCTGGTTTGTTGATGCCCATTCCGAACGCGACCGTTGCTACTATCACTTGAACTCGACCCGCCATCCAGGCTAGGAGATGAAAGGAGAAGAAGGGAGATGGGTCTGGGTGTGGTTGCTTCGTCTGTAGTTATAACAACAAGGGATAGAAAAACAAGAGTAATTTTGTAGACTTATAATTGGAGGACGAGGTGTAATCTTTGTTGAACAAGGGATAGAAAAAGTAAAGGCCGGTTCTTCGAATTTCAAGGCCTGTAGTTGTAAATTACATGGAGTTTTCAATACGGAATCCCATGTTGAGGAGTCCGTGGTGCTCGAAGAGATTCACGTTCTAGACTCACGCTTTTCCTTTCATAATCTTGATTTGCTTTCCTGGTTTCCGATGGTAGCCCCGCGTGATAAGGTTGCGCCTTCACTTTCAGAGACCGTAGCCCCTTGGCTATTGTATCACACTCCGCTTTCGATAGCACGTAGAGAATGCAAGCGCCCAAGTTTGCCATCGGCGGTAGGGATTAGAGACGTGAGATGTTTGGGTTCAGATTTACCGGTGGAGTTTGGATTACCTTTGGAATTGATCATATTAAAGCTCAGCATTCAAGGGTCACTGACTCCGAACGGAAGGGACCCCCTTCAAAGCTCTCCCCTTTCCCTTCGTTTTCCCCTGTTCTCTCAAGGGGTCGCCTCTTCGATCTCAGTAATCATAAGCCTCAGCGTCATAAAAACTCCCACCAGAATTTGCTCCTCCGCGATTCCGTCTCGCGTCTATTTCTAAAGACTCGCGCATGACGTCCACGATGCCACGAAAAAACGTGTCCGCATTCGTTTTCGTCAGGTTTGCTTCCTTTGGCCGTACTATCAGCGACAAATTCTTACGGTCAAAGCTGTCGACAAAAATTGACAAGCTTCCACGGTTTTGGAACAACACAGAAGCAATGTCGTCTCTGCAATGTCGTGTCGCGCTTGCTGTACAGGCAAGAATAGGGACTTGGGGAAGGAATTAGAGTGCTAAAAAGTGGAGGAGGTGACCACGGCAATTGACCACAAAGACAACCATTAACATAATATCGAAGTAGGACAGCTCATCGTAGGCGTATCATGCTCAAAACCCCTCTCTTCTTAGACCAATACAGTGCCTCGGCAAAAATAGAACTAGAAGTAAGGTCCTGGCGCCATAATAATGCCTCCTCAAAACAGGCAATTGTCGATATTCTGGTCTAAAGTCCAGTCCCCAGTTGCTGACGCAATGGGCCTCATCCACGACAAAGAAGCTGATCTTCTGACTTCGGTATAACGCGTCTAGCACGCCCTTAAAGGAAATAAAAGAGGGATTGGCGACGCGCTCAAAAGCAGCTAGCAGTTTTTCCGGAGACAGATAAACCAAATAGGGGACACGGGCAGCGCCGTTGCCTGTGGCTAAAGCTTCCAGATTTTCCAGTATGGTCCTCTCCTGGCTCCACTGCATTTCGCGAAGATTAGCGCTGTTTCGAAGGCCTTGTTGTAGTTGTGGTGAGTACAACACTATAATATGTACTTATACACTTCTACTCATCTTCGACATCATAGAGAAGTAGTAAGTTAGAACGCCAATTCTCTTCCCCAGTCTACCCCTACGTACTTGGAATCCGACGTAGCTGGAAACAAATTAGTTAACTCTGGTACAGTACTGAGTAGCCGTAACATGAAACCATTCTGCAGCTATGCCCTTTCTTTGCAAATCGTCGACTTGATCCTTCATCAGGCTCTTTAATGGCGATACCACAAAAGCTACTTTGCTCGGTTGGTCACTTGTTCTACCCGCCAACGGCTCCTCGCCTGCTACGACTGCCGGCAACTGATAACATAGACTTTTACCGGCTCCCGTGGGCATCACTGTGAGTACATCTCTGCCATCTAAAGCTGCCATGATGACGTCCTGTTGTCTCGAGCGGAACTCCCTATGCCCGAATTTGCGTTCCAAAACCTGTTTTGCACGCTGCAGGGTAAGCATTTTGTTCCTAGAAGAGGAAGATGCGGATGCAGTTGAGGTCGATGTTGTTGATGTTGTTGAGGGATGAGGGGGCAGAGGTGCAGAGGACGAAGAGCTTGCTTGAGGAGCATTTAGTCCAGAAGAAGGCATGGAGGATGAAGCTGATTGAAATCGCGGAGGCACGCTGGACGTAGAGCAGGTTGAGGGCTGTGGAGGCAAAGGTGCCGAAGAGGATGACATGCTTGTTTTATATGGAGCTGCTGCAGAAGTAGGTGCGCCAAAGTTGTTATAACATGCTTGTGCGGAAGCGGCGGAACTTGATGAACTTGCGCTTGGTGCACCTAGACCTAGAGGCCCTGCAGAAAAAGGATCGCCGACAGGAGCACTGCCAAAGACAGATGGCCCAATAGCAGGAGGATTCAGACCAACCGATGGCGTTGCAGCAGCTCTAGACGAGGAAGATACAGTTCCACCAGCTCCAAGCTGTTGATCCACGTGTTCCAATCTCTGTGACCTTGTTTTCTCATACGTTTCCATGTGCATTAAGCCCTTTTCTAGCAGACTTTCTTTCCGATCTTGCGACAAGATTGTGCTCCCGGAAAGAGCATCGAACCATTTCTCAGCCCAGGTGCTGGGGAACGCTTCTCCAGTTGCTATTGTGCCTAATCCCTCAAGGAGACAGGTGGTGGGGAGTTAGATACAGCTAAGAAATTTGTGCCTTATCCCTCAAGGAGACTGGGAAGTTAGATACAGCAAAAAAATTTGTGCCTAATCCCTCAAGGAGACAGGTGGTTGCGAGTTAGATACAGCTAAAAAAATAGTTTTCATTACACTAAGCAAAAATGGTTGTAGTGATGATGTTTCAAGATGATAGTCTCACTTTTAGTACAAGTTATTTTCTGCAATCCATGGTAGATTGGTGTTATTAAGGAGTAAATGGATTGGTACACCCGACTAAAAAATGCGAACACTGACCCCTTGTAATGGTACCGAAGCAAAATTAGAGAGCCTTAAATCGTTGTGATTTCTTTCTGCGCAGCCAGTCGTGTGGCTTGGTTGCTGCTTTCGTCTGTTCCTGTTTCGTTTTTCACGCTGGTCGTCGCGCTAGTCGTCGCGGCAGTTATTTCTTCCTTTTTGACAGTAGTACTTGTGGTATCATTTTTACCAGTCGTCACTGCTGCACTTCCAGCAATATTCAGCGGTACAACACCAGCACCAGCTTCATCAACAACATTATCTTGTTCTTTCTTCAATGTTGTAGTACTGTTTGTATTAGCATTCGCACCAGTTTCATCATGATGAAGCAGGTTCTTTCCCACATGAAGCTTTTCTTCATCGGGCCAGTCATCGAATAAATCCATGCCATCGTCCAAATCATGGTCATTGAGCGTAAAGTCGTCGAGTGATAGATGCTTATCGTCCGCGGGAGTTGTTGTGGTATGCTTCAGTTCTTTCGAAGCTCCTAGGTCCTCATTAGGACGACCTAACGTGCCATGGTCTCTATCTTCTTTGACACCGACTATATTTCCACCACCAAGTAGCCCAACTTTTTCATCTTCTCCTATGGGTGAAGATGACGCCTCACGCTTTATTACGCATGTGGCAGCAGAGGGCAGAGCCGTGAAAGGAATGCCAAAATGCTCGCCTGCTCCATCGTCCTCTCCTTCGCTGTCGGACAGCTCGACGACAGAAACACGCGACACGTTTGTATGCGACATGCTTTTGTTAATGTTGCTGGCTCATGCTCGTGTACTATTTCTCATACATTCATCTCTCTACTGAACAATGAATTAGTAGTCAGAAGCACAAGATAAGCAACAAGCCCGCTCCTGTCGCGATTGATGATGTGAAAAACTATTCGGCAAACAAACTGCCTAAAAAGATTTCCCTGGCGTCTAATTCTACTAAATTAGTTCACGGAAAATTCGAAAAAAAGAAATCCGTCATCCTCTAGGTCGTTTTCTTATCGATCTTGGTCTTTAAAAGATGATCCTTCTCTTCGCTCTGGTACAACTACCTTCTGGATCGTTTCGGTTTCCTCTGTAATGCATCCTTGTTTTTTTCCTAAACACAGTCGTGTCAGCAACTCAAGAGGTGGAAATTTACTGTTCTGTGCCATTGATTATGGGAATTATCAACAATCCACATGAAGATGGAAACAAAAAGCATCCACATGAGTACTTAATTCCTCCGAACATTGTTCTCGTTTAACAGAGTTTGACATGATTTTGATTATTTTTTCTCCATCCATTACAGTGCGAAGTACTTTGATTAGGACTAAAAATTGCTTTCGGCATGACATCAATCTCGCTATGTTATTTGCACCCCTCTACCTTGTTGCAATTCTGTGCATATTGAAGAGTCGACCGGCCCACGGCTCTCTTACCTCCCGACACCAACAATCGTCTTAAGTCCCGCCACACTTCATGAGGTGGTCCCAGGTAATGAGCAGGCCACCGTTTACTGCATTCGGTGCCTCGTGATGATTGTCTAGATTTCTCAGCACCTTGGTCTTGTACCCGTACTTCGAGAGCAGAGCTGAGAGAGGTTTGAAAAATGCCAAGGCCCGCTCCTCCTCAACTTCATCATCGTCGTCCTTGATGTGCGGAAGCTGGCACCCTGCGTCAGCCATCAACCGCCAAAAACTTCCAGGGTCGTTGGAGGCTGCATTGAGGTAGTACTCGCAGTCTCCCTTCGCCTATGAAATGTATGTAGGGACACGACGCAGTACACATGAGGCCACGACTTTCGTCGGCAGCCCAATGTATCTGCGTCTCGTCGGGGGTGAGTCGGTACTTCATTGTTGTAACGAATGGAGTCGACGTCGCGACGGACGGCCAAACATTACAACTTATGATATGCCTGTTGTCTACGTGCTTACCAGTATCTTCTCTAGTATAATTTGCGTGAGAGACGGCGTTTGTCAGCTAGTAGACGTAGATGGAAGAATTTTCCGACCATAACTCGCTCGCCTCTTTCAGCAACTTTCCCAGTACCTCTGGCACCACCTTCTCCCATTTGGCCTGGGTCGTCGCAGCCAGTTCACTTGCTAGGATTCGAGGTCGTAGCAACACTATTCACTGACGCCGACACTGATCTATGCGTAAGCCCATCGCTGAGGCTGAGACTATTCTTGAATTGACGAAAGTAGGATAATTACTTGTAGGCTTGAAGTCACGAGGTTCGTTAGTAGCACGAAAGACGAAAGTCAACCTTGTATAATTCAACGGGCGAAGTAGAACAATACAACAAGCCCTAGAGGACGAAAATGGCAATAATAAACTACTTACTCCACCCTAACAGCGGCATTCCCGATTTCACTGGTCTTGCGTCCAAAAACTCGGAGACAATGCGTAGGGAGTCGTTGTCCAAGACTGTGTTCGTCAATTGTAACGATTAGAAGAAGCCGATCAAGGCGAGATAACACGAAATTCCCAAAAAGATGCACTAAAAAATTAGCGTCATGGAGAAATGAGCTCTCGCCTTCTTCTACATCATTACTCACAACTGGCTACGCTTCTTCTACATCATTCCTCACAACTGGCTACGCTTCTTCAACATCATTACTCACAACTGGCTACGCTTCTTCAACATCATTGCTCACAACTGGCTACGCTTCTTCAACATCATTGCTCACAACTGGCTACGCTTCTTCAACATCATTACTCACAACCGGCTACGACGATATTGATAGTATTCAGTTGGTGCTAACAGTGTAACGACGGGTTGTAACTAACATGATAATTCGGATGTAGCTTTAGCCTGCACAACAGAAAGAAAGACACTCGCGTGGCATGACTGTATCCTTTTCATTAAGACTTTCGACCATAATGCAGCATGTGATTTTTGGCGAATATGTTCGTCACGTCAGGCCTCTCGACTGTGTTGGTTCTCACTGCTTCCTTCACGAAGAATTCCCGGTACCGTCTGCTCGATGCATCTACTGCACGTCGAGGTCCCGGAATTCCGCCGGAAGGAGCGGGAGCAGCGGCGGCGGGCATGACTATACTACTTTTTTGCTGTTGGCTTTGTTCCTTGATCTTATCGAGTATTAACTTCTTCCTTGATGACACGCGATGCGTTTCAGAAATGTAGACAGATATCAACCTTATTCATCCTGGTTCCCATTTTGGTTTTTTTCTTTCGGACTGCTGCTTTTTGTGTTGACTGTTAGCAGTGGATCATATCACCTTTTTGTTTTTGGTGATTTCTACCTTTTCTTTTTATGCTTTTCAATTTTGCTTCTGCACTTTCTTTTCCTCTTCTCCAACTAGTTTACTCTCGTCTCCATATCATGCAACTCTCGCCACATTTTGTGCTAGTTTTTTTGCTTTAAAAAAACATCGAACACGTGTTTCACCATCAGCAGTACCCCATCCGGCGCACGTAATCGCACACTGAGAGACTCGGATGAACCTCTGGGTGCTGGGTCCGCTGTTTTCCGTGTCCAACTAGATGAACCTGTGTAAGTATGCTGCCATCCACATGCCCAGAACTTGTGTTTGCTGTTTCCATCTGCACCTGGACACATATGGGCAAAGCGAAGGAGTCGCTGGAGTAGAGTAAGGCGGCTTCCTCTTTGCCGGGATTAAAAGAGTAGAGAGTGTAGTGGCAAGTTAATCACTGGTGTGGAGAGGAAAGGATCTAGAGCAAGTGGTATGGAGAAATGTTCCACGTGACAACATGGGTGACACATGCTCGAGAGACCTCACACTCACTACACACACGACAGAAACAATCACTTCCACCTCAAACCAGTCGCAACTCCTCAACTGCTCCACGAAAGTCCCCTGCCTTCAGCCTTTAGTACCATGGATCCTTGGCATGATTCCCTTTCTAACAAAAGAAAGGCCAAATATGATATCATTTTGATGTCTACTGGGCCAGCAGAGGCAGGAGTGACGCAGCTAGTGTGAGAGAACTTGTTGCACATACTTTTCCTCTCCTCCCATTCCGTAGACACAACTTGTAGGCGAAAACGATATTATCGCTTTGCGCAATCACCAGTTCTGTTGAGGCCGGAGAGAAGTCGAGAGAAAGGTTAGAGAGTGGCTCGAGAATGCAGTTGGTAGAATCATTGTAGCGAGCAGTGCTTCTGCTAGCCGTGCTAGAAGGTCTGTGTCAAGCATGAGACTAGGATCATTTTGAGTACACATCGAGCTTACTTCTGTAGTTGGTCATGGTCATGTGCTTCATGTCGAACCCTCCCTGGGCAAGCTCAAGTTTGAAGCAATTCTAGCACACAGTAACTGCTCAATGACCTACATGAATCATCCTCCAACTGTGGTGCTTCCACCTTGAGTAGTGTACTCCTGCTAACTACAACCACGGATGATAGAAACATCGCGGTCGCCACAAGTAGAATGCAGATGCGCCAGGAAGGCGCAAGTGCTTCGAGCAGGTGTCGAAATTTCGGTATCATTATTATGGCGAGAACTGTGAACGAGCAATCCATAGAGGAAGGAGAGCGCGTCGTCTGGTCTCGCCTGAGAAGCTATGATCCTATAAGGATGTGGCTTGGTAGAGGTCATTTACAACTAGAGCATCATCGGAACACGACATTGACATATATGATCACAGGAGCACCTGTAATATATTTATCACCTTCTGGATGTTGGGAAGAAGAACTGGAAAAAGGAGTTGAAGACGGTGCTGCAAGTGGAGGTACTGGACCTTTGGCTTACGTAGCTCGTTGAGTGGTGCTGCTGCGTGGCCGTAGCAATTCGCTACGATCGCCGATCTGCAACGTAGTGGTGCTGCTGCGGTGTATATCGCAGAGTCATAGTTGTGGATATCATCCGCCTTCACGCTTGTCAAGTGCTCGCCCAGCAATCTTGTTCCTCTCGTCCTTCAAGAGTCACTGCTCCAGATCCTACAGATCCTAAGATAGTAGAAAGAGCAGCTGGCGTCCTCCTCGTCGCCTCGCCGCCCCGTGCCAGAAACTCCATGCACTTGCCGCGCCTATTGACACTGGCTTCAACAGAGATTGGATTTTTGAGGGTCATGCATTCAAAGTTAGTTTAGTTTTAATATCAAATTTGTTGCAACACGGCTAATAAACTACGGCGAATGAGTCGCTTACTTCCACATGGCTGTTGCAGTGCATTTTCTCCGTCCTTTTCTTTTCTGCGACACCGTTTTCTTTAATTATTCATTTCGCTTGTCTCTACCACACTCAAAGAAGTCGCTCTTACTTCAACACTTCGGTGGTCACCGTGCAGTCGGATCACAATCTTTCGCGCTTTCGAGCTGAGCTTGGATTAGAAGGCCTCTGGATTGACTTGCAGGGGCCATGGTTCCAGAACGTAGTGCATCTTGCTGATTTTTTCAAATTCGTTCTCGTTGCATGCAAAAAGGCAGGTTGAAACGCATACAAGTTGGTTGTGATAGTCGTGGTCCCTCATGAGGAGAGCTATTATCTCGCAAATGGCGACTACATGGCACTCCCCTGCTACACTATCATCATCAGCGCACCTCAAATGATTATCCTCAGTCAGTGGTGAGATGCTACACTATCCCACAACAATACGGAGAATGATGAACACGTTGAGTAGATCTAGGTTAACTTCGTTAGCTAAATCTAAACACTTGCTACTTTTATCGTCTCTTGAAATTCTGAGATAGTTGCTCTTTCAATTAGTTGTAACCTCCTGTTGGATACACCAATTGAAACTACGTGACCCAGGAGCGAGAACCTTCCCGAAATCGATAAAAAAACACTAACAATTTGTTCTGAACTTCGTGACAGATGTTAATTCTTGCACGGAAACGTCCCCCCTTGTTCCTTTTAAGGTAACTGAGGGGAGAACGAACTGACTCTTACACAGTTCATTTTCCATCTTTGTAGGATAACGCTATACGACCTGTTGGGCAGAAACTGACGACACTGACGGTATTTCCTGAAGAAGTACGGAAAAAAACGGCTGTTGTAAACATTTGATGAGAAATAGACAAAACCAGTTACTTCTTTAGGTCACATGAAGACGACAAGAGAGAAAAAAGGAGAAAAACAAAAACAACAATAGGATTAGGATAGCTAATAGGATCGCTTTGCGATTCGTAAGTGTAACAAAGGAACTCAACGGAAGTTTATTCAGATGCAATTATTAAGAGATGAACCCAGAATATCAACAGAAATTTACAACATACTTATACGAAAAACAGGATGGGTGTGGGCAGAGCGGTAATAAGCTTTAGTACTTGTAATCTAAAACATATTCTTCTAGTAGTATCTACAAAAACACTTTTATCTACTTAGTCTTCATTGTTCCCTATCATTAGCACGTCAGGATCTGATAGGTGTCCTTTTTTCTAGCTGAAAGAAAAATTGAAATAATGCACCCAAAAACGAAGAGATTTCACTTCGTTCGTAGGTTGTAGGTTGGTTCATGTTCATGTTATGCTACCTCGTGGGACGTTAGTCGAACGTGATTGAGGCCGTTCAATCCCCTTGTAGTACCTTTATTGTTCTATTGAAGATCTACTACTCTACAACAGTTCCAAAATTTCCGATTCATGATCTTGCCCTTACTCCCTCTAACTATGGAGAGCACCACACGGCGTTTAGGACATGCCCATCATCATCCCCGGCGCACCCCACGGCGCGATGAGTCGCGGCTGCGGCATCATCTGCGGCGCGATCTGCTGCTGGACAGGCGGTTCGAACAACGGAACCGGAGCTGTGGAAGAGCTGTGCAGGAATTTACCTGTCGTCTCATACGAAGGTTAGAAGATGTAAGGATTGAGATCACTATTCTATTAACAGCCGGGAGGAGCCATCTTTTGTAGTGACGTAATTTAACTGCAAGTAGAAGCATCCATAAGTTGTCCCATCATTTTGTCTCATGATAGAAGATGCCACAAGGATTCCGATGAAGGTTTCAGTTATTGTTTTCACGGCCTCTCCTACTTGTAATGCAAAGGATCAACAACATTTCTTAACAGTCATCTCGCTCGAATTGCTGCTTTAGCTGGACCATGTACGCGTCCTGTACCTTGCCGAGCTTTCCCTTGCCCTTACCCTTGTTGCCACCCTTCATACTGTTGAAATTGCCTCCCTTGTTGAAGCTGTTGTAGTTGCCGCCTTTACCGTCGGTGCCATAGCTGTAGTTGCCCTTGTAACCATCTCCGCTGGAATTAGAAATAGGAAGACAAGGACCTTAAACTGGTTACGTGCTTTGCGGAGGCTGCGAGCATCTAAGAACAATACTTCTAAACTAGATCACGGTGTCTCTTTCTCGAGAAAAAATTTTTCTGATCGTCTTAACTTTCCATCCACTGTTCATCTTTCCGCCCATACCACCCGCAAATCCCTTACCACCTGCGAAGCTGTTCTGCTTAGTACCCTTCTTGCCTCCAAAACCGTTGTATAGGTTGCCGTTGCTTCCTTTAGAGGACTTCGAGTTCTTGTCAAAACTAGTTTTGCCGCCTGCAAATCCAGCATAGAAACCACTACCAGTGCTCCAGCCCTTCTTGCTGGCTCCCTTCTGGCCTTTTTGCACAGAAGATGTGTTACTGGTGCTAGGAGCATTGTTCTCGTTGGAGCTATGACCACTAGTATTGGAGAAGGACTGATAATTGGTTGTCGTCTTAGTGGATTTCTTCGTCTCCTCTTCGGCAGTTGTATCTGCTTTCTTCTCGCCATCCTCGTCTTCTTCCTCCAGATGAACTACGTTCTGTTGCTCACCTTCAGTCTTGTCTTCTACTTTCTTCTCTACTACACCTTCAGCCACTTTCTCAGCGTCGTCTACCTTCTTCTGTTCCTCGTCAGAGGAACAAGCACCCTCTACTTCCTGTTCCTCCACCTTCTTCTCCTCTACAGCTTTCTTCTTCTCCTCTACCGTCGTGGTCTTCTCTTCTACTTTCAATGAAGGAGCGACCACCCCTTCTTCTTCGATTTCCACTACGGTCTCTTCACCACCTCCATTTCCGGCTCCACAACATTCCTCGATCTTCTTGCTCTCGATACCGCCAGCCCCGAGCCCACCGACGGCATCCGCGTCTTCGACCGCATCAAGCTTCATCACGGCAGCCTTTTCGTTGGCCGAAGACATCTTGATATTTGGAAGGAGGACCAAGTTCGTATATTTTTTCAGAAAAACAATTGCACTTTTAGTATAGAAGAAGCTGAAATTATGAACCCGCAATTTTTGTCTGATGCAGAATAAACCTCTTGAGTACGAAAAAATGCCACTTCGAGTGAGTGTGATTGTTGACGCAAGAGGTTTAGTCTCTAACGCCCTCTTGCTTCCTATTTTTTTGGACAGCACAAAGACAATTTTTGCTTACATAGTTTGCGTCACATACAGAGTGCTTTAGGCCGTTAGAAAAGGAGCTTGAGACATTTTTTGAATAACTGAGTCGCGTTGACCTCGTCACTTTACGGCATTACAAATAGAGAGAGAGAGAGTTGTCCAGTCGTGGTCCCTGATCTTCGATGTAGAAGAGGAGGTGCAGGTCTTATTTTTCTACTGCTCTTTCCTGTCGTGAACAAATATTACTTTCTACTGCTCTTTCCTGTCGTGAACGTAAACGATCGGAGAGTCAACATCATGGTTTCACGCTGCAAGGTAGGTAGGTTCTCTTTTGGTGTCTGAAATTTTCTAAAGAAGCCATGTCATGTGTGTGTCCCTGTCGTGATTGCTGCATGACCACCTAAGAGACAATTTTGTAAAGAAGCTCTCCTTCCCGTTTGCTTTCACAGTCTGTCACACAGGATCGATTGCTTCATCTTCAGGCATCAGATTTTCTTGCAATATCAAAGGGGCGACCTGAGTTTTACGCTGCACAAAAGATTGAACGCTGAACTTTTTAGCAGTCTAGAACTGAACACTTCGACAGACACGCATGCTTGCTTCTCATCCTTTCTCGTCGTCGCAAACCTTTCTTGGAAATGATTCGTACAATTCCCTCTTCGATCAGGTAGTGCGAACTCCTCTTATAAAGGGTAATGTACTACAGCAGCAGCACCAGGGTAGAAATGTTGAATTTGTTAAAATGCCTAGGCCCATAAAGGAGCATCTTCACGCGCGATGTGAATGAAATTCAGTACTTGATGTCGTGCTTTGGCTTTTGACAAGGGATGAACATGAATCAAGAAAAGGTTCTTCATCATTTCATCGGTACAGAGTCATCGCCCTCATAATCATCATCGTCAGTCCACTCATCATCGTCGGCGTCAATATCTGCAGGATTCTGCAAGGGCTCTCGTAATTTCGCCTCCTTCGCGAGCTTGTATAGGACGCTGATATTAGAGGTAATAGGGAGAACGAGGGAGCTCATGCATTGTCAACATGCCGCTACGTCGATAACGAGGTGAAATAATTGTTAGTTCGAGAATGCAGATGAACCAGAACCTCTTGTCGTTTACTACTTGGTGTTGCTTTGTACCACATTGCTAATGCTTCAATTTCAATTATCGACGTAACTACATCAATATAATTTTAAAAAATTTATAACAGAGCATGGAGCTAAAGGGGGAGCTTCTTGCGCCCCTTAAAGCTCTGCGCTCCATGCACTCCATGCTACTCCATGCACCATGCGTGCTATAAACTACCCTGTTATTAGAACACTACATGTACCTCTACCTCAACATGAACCTCTCAAGATTTGAGGCTACTTGGTCTTCAACAACAACTTTACTACTTGGTGTTGGTTTGTACCACATTGCTGCATTATCGATATCAACAGACCGCATTTTCAAAAAATAGATCACAACTGTAGTGTAAATTATACTGGACTTATCAATCTCCAGTCATCGTTACTCCAGTGATCTCATAACGATGGTGGCAAGTTCCAAAATTCCGAGGGCGGTGAGAAGCAAAACGCCCAGTGTGATAAGTGGTGGCTCCGGGGCCGTAGGAATAGTGAAGTCGTACACACGAGCCGGGGCACCAGGTTGATCTGTAGGTCGGATGTGGGAAACACGTTCGGGAAAGTCGGCGACAATAGTTCGTTTACTTCGAATTCATTGAACGCCGCAGAATGAAAGTAGTACTAGCAAGATAAAGGATCAGCGAGCTTTGAAGCGGAGAGAAGTAGAGTGCTTCTAGAAGAATGAATGAATGTGCCTAGCAAGAGAGAGATATTCATAAGACACCTAGTTGTAACATACCTGAGCAGCAGCGTGGGCCAGCAATGAAAAATGATGAAATAAGTACACTGCGGCACCGTGACCGACTGAATGCCCGTAGCGGTGACAATCTCCTTCTGCAGGATGTCCAAAAACGCGGGATCCCCCAAAGCCTTGGACCCGAAGTCCGCTGGTAGCTCACCTGTGGTGTCTATGTAGCTGGTGACGTAATCCACGTAGACGTACCAATCGGTGGCCGTAGAGCCAGAGGTGTCGGTTGTGCGAGAATTGGAGCGCAACTTTAATATCCATCCTGAGCCGCGTCCTGGGTCCGCTTTCCCCTTGAAAAGCCTCTTCAGGATGCCGCAGAGGATGGATAAGGGTAAGCCTTAAGAGAAGTCGCGCCCCCAGCTTTTTCAGAAGTGTGGTCTTCTAAGAATTCAGTCTCGCCTTTGGTCGAAGAAGAGTGGTCCTCTTTAGGCTCTGGGTCTGGCGCTTGTCCTTGGATACTATCGGTTACGGCGGTTTCTTCTTTTTCGCCTGCATTGGCTGTCTTAGAGGACGTAGATCTTGTCTCCGCAGCAGGTACAGCTACTTGATCAGTTTGTACTTTCGCGCCTTCACGACTAAAAGCTTTTTGCTTTTGTGTGAGTGTGTCTTCTTCTATTAAACTTGAGGACGTTGACGTTGAGGTTGACACAGCAGGCTTAACCTTACTTCCACTGATCTTTTTTGAAGTTGACGATGCTACTATTGAACCGTTATCCACTGCTACTATGGAGCCCTCTTGTCCTGCTACTACTGAACCGTCATCCACTGTTAGAGCTTCCCCTAATTCATCCGTGAAGCGATCCCGCAAAGACATGCCTTACCATTTCCCTGGGATTGGGGTGCATCCTGTTGAGGGATGCCTATGGAGATGGATTAGGAGAGCCTTAACACTGAGTCTGTCCCTGTCCTCTGATCCTGGTTCTTGGCGTCTGGCGTCTCTTGATTAAGGACTCCTCGCTCCTCCAGCTCTTCCTCAGTCAGTTGTTTGGTGGATCTGGACACATCTGTGAGTTCTTTGGAACTACCTGCGTCCGCGGCTCTCCGTAACCTTGTCGCGGTTGTCGATGAACTACGCGCGGTCAGCAACATTTCTTCATTTGAAGAAGGAAAACTACTCCTGGAAGCACGCGTTATCAAAGTGTCATCCTCTGAGTCGGAATCCGCTACAGCGGAAGTTCCTGATCGATGATGGACTCAATGAAGTGAGGCTTGTATTAGCCGTACAATGTTTATGTTGAGTAGAAAGATCTGCTACTAGACTGTTGTAGCGTCTGACTCATTCATTCACTCATTTACAAGTTCGCGAGGTACTATTGTTTGGTGTGTGGAGAACGCCTTGTCATGGGTAGTGCAGGGGAAGAAGTTGCAAAGGGGGCTTTATTTCACTTTTATATTGCCGCGTGGCTTGTTTTCTTTTCTTCTGAACCAAAAAAGTGTATGTAATGAAAGTGTTCCAATGTAGTCCTTGATATAGATGTATGGTTTGAAAGAGACTACTCTACCAATCAAACATCAGCTGCTATTTGACCTTCTAAGTACCATCGCTGCTTGCGCTATCCTCTTGCTCTTGCAAAGCGGCTCCGGTACTCTGGACTTCCACATGAGAAAGCGTCTGAGCGTCTGTTTTGCCGGACAGAGCCTTTGCAGACGTTGCGAGGAGCAATACGACTTGCAGAGGTCGCAATCGCATGGGCATGGCGCTTTTGGAGGGCCTCACCATTTTTTACACGGTGACGATACTCGTTTGGTCCATTCCTTGATTGCGATGAATTTTCTAACGCGTCTGTCTACATCTACGTAGCCTAATATCCCACAATAATTTCATTGGCCTTAGAATTCAAGAAACTCTCTCTCTTCATGATTAATATCCCACAATAAATACAGAGTTTTTTGAGTGAACCAAGTCGACGATTTTTTTCCACTATGCCACGTTTCCTTTTTACCCTCTTTGACTTTCCTTCTGCACTTGCTTTTCGTTCTCTTATTACATGAAGGACCTGGAGGACCATCTTCAGGACAACTGTCTCATAATCATCTTTGTGTTGAAGTGGTCGTAGCGTCTTTCTTGGTTAGGTTTCGGATACAGTGCATGTGGACAAGGCTACACAGCGTCTTTCTTGGGGTCGTTGGCTCTAATATTATCTGATGATAATCATAAAAACATATTTAAATGAGATAGTAAGAACATCAATGAAAGTAGTACGGCACTAACAAGGTATGAAAGAATGGAATGAGATGGATAGTCCTGCTCCCGCATTTCTATGATGAAGTTTCTCGTCCACCACGACTTCCGTTGCTTCTTAGCGTGACGCCAACTGATGCGAATAAAATCATTCCCGTCGACCTTGCACTCGTACCCATATTTTGAGAGAAAATCTTCTAGCCTATCGAGACTGCGGATTGTACAATTCTCTGCCTTTAGCCTGTGCATGTAAGCCGCTCGAGTGAGAATCAGCTCGCTTTCGCCGCTCGCTTGTGAAAAAGGAGTCGAAGATTCAAGAGGAGGTTAACTTTGTTTTAATCAATTCACAATGCTGAGGCGCATTTCACACGCGCACGAGTTGAGATAGACGTGATGAATGTCCTCTCATTTCTTACAATAGGCTTCGAAGCGGAGAGAACAGGGCAAAAGATCGTACAAGTACACAACACCTAGAGGGAGACTACCTTTTATCTTATCATTTTTTACGATAATAAGTCATACACTACTGCGTTACACTTGAAGGGTGATTTTACACTTAAACCATAACTCGCTCGCTGCTTTTAACAACGGCCCAAGGCTTTTCGCGATGGCCTTTTCCAACCTGGCCTTACTCGTCGCAGCTAGCTCACTGGCTAGGGGAATCATATTCGACGTTTCCGGCATGGCATCCATGTAGCCGCAAACAATGCGGAGCGAGTCGTCGTCCAAAACGGTATGCTTCAATTCCAGAAATTAGAGATGAGGAGAGGATTGATTGATGTACTCACTCTTTTGGGGCGTAGTATATAAGACAACTCATATGTTCTTTTATACTAATACTTTGATCTAGCCGTTGGCATATGATGGCCCTCCGTGATGGTTGGAACAGAGTTACTTTATCCGATGATCGTACTGCATTTTTGGTCTAGAAGGTCATTGAAAATCTCTTGAAGAAAAGTAGGCAATTGATTGATTGATTGATTGAGGGGTAGTCGGAGCTCAACATAATGGAGCAATTTATTTTTCACGAGTGCGTTCGTGACGTCAGGTCGACTTACAGTGCCGGTCCTGACTGCTTCTTTCAGGAAGAACTCCCTGTACTGAATGCTTGAAGACATCGACATGTCCTTTTCTTTGATAGGTTCGTATTCGAGTCAAGGTTTATTTCCTTTTCTGCTCTTAGATTGATTGACTTATCATGGAACATATACATAAATATGCCATATGGATTGATGATGTCAAGACTGCGTAGTTTACTTGAGTTTTACTGGAAAGATGTTGTGTCTCAAGACGAAAAATAATATTGATTGGATCTACAAAAGAACAAGATGAAGATGCGCCTTTTTGTCATGACCACGACTCGAGAAGGAGATGAAAATGTGGAGTCCACATTTTCATCTCTTTCCCACGTCCTCTTGAAGCAAACGCATTTTCTACGCATCCTTCATCTTCTGCGATCATGAAGACAATGACAATGTGGTGCTGCTTCAATGAAGAAAGGGATGATCATGATTTAGATTTAGAGGGGTTCCCGCCTCAGCCCTGCGCATGAAGCACCGGATCAGCAGAAGTTATGCTTGAGTCTCACCACAGTAAGTACAGAACAATGTTTCTGTTTGTGCCTCAGGGATGATGAGAACAACCCGCCATCAATCGAAGAAAGGGCTTAGGATTAGACAGATTAGATAAGAAATTGCACATCCGAATTGAAGTGGTATGAGGGTACTGTGCAGGCCGCGTAGAATATCCACATGGGACAACATGTGAATCATGCAGCAGTATGATCGAGGATGCCGATTTGTTGTATGTGATGATTGTAGCCGAATGGAAGTAGTTCATAAGGATGAAGATGATGATCGCCGAATAGAGTGGCTTCGTACTCAGAGTTCCAAAGGGAGAGAGAGGAGAAAAAGAATGGACCAAAAAGGAGAGCTGATACTCGCTTCTCGATGTGATGAACCCTCTAGTAAGTTGGTTCTAGTTCGACATATAATAGAGAAAAGAAAGGGATGACTTCTCTACGGATGACAAGATAGTTCCTACTAGATCCGACAAGCGAAATGTATCAACTTCTAGTTCCCAATGGGACCATACTTACCAAAGGGCGTTATATTTCGTCCTTGGTTATTGGTATTTTCAAGTATTACAGCAAAATCGTCAGCCGCAAGCTGCTCCGCGTCCTCTGTGCGCACTCGATACTGAAGCTGAGAATAGTGGTCGGAAAAAGTGACTGTCTTTGTTGTACTGTAAAGATGAAGAGATACTGTCCTTGTTGTGCTAAAGATAAAGAGATATTACTGTCTTCGTTCTACAACTAGAGATAAAGAATACCCTGGTGTTGGTTCGTTGGAAACAGCCAGCAAGTAGCTGATTGTCATGCCTAATGTTCGCGGATTGCTCGAAGAACATGACCTATGCTATCTCTATCCAATGACGTTGATGAACCCAGGAAGACCGAAGACTCGATATTTCTGTATAAACCAGGGAACTCGCTGAGCCTAAAGCTTCAACTTGGAAGAGAGAAAGTAGTAGGAGTAGTAGTAGGAGTGTACCCATTCGTGGGATATTACAGACAACTTTAATTATTGATTTTGCCGAAAGAAAGAAATCATACCCCTGGCGTGAGCTTGATGCTTCGTCCGTCAGAGAGCACCACTTCCTCGGCTCCTTCCACGTCATTGTTGTCAATATTAGAGCCTTCTCGCGGAAGATGACGAGTCTAGAACTGAGTCTTTTTGTCACTTATGGTTTGAACACTGCTCGGTAGTGGATACTCAAACCAAAAACGAATTCTTGACGTAGACATACTATCACCTGAACAAACCTGCGCCCAGCCTTAACGATAATCCGTATGGTCGTGTAAGCATCGGTCTGAATGCTTCGGTCGGTGGCGAGATTCATTCCCTCGAAGCCACACCCAGCCATGTACTCGTCGACGATATCGTTGTACTTATTCAGGTATGCGATTTCTTCTGGTGCCATCTTCTGGGAGTTAGAGGATGAGGAGTTCGAGGATGAGGGAGAGGAGAGGATTAGTTCATCGTTTCTACTCTTTCGACCAACTAGGCGTATTGACCAACTAGACGTAATGAGTCTTCCATCACTGAAGATTCGTCCTTCTTGCCATCTTGTCCGCCTTATAATCTCTAGCCTCTTGCGAATGTACGCAAGAACACACCGTTTACTCCGCAAGAGGTCCGCAAGCCAAACCTTCATGCCAAGCACTGCAGGGAGACACATCTCTTCGGATAATGAAGGCGAGGAGAGATTCAATAAATGAAGGCTACCAACGTAGAGGTCAGGTTCGACCTACAACATGTAAACTAACAACAACAAAAAGTAGCTAATTGCGACCGTTGCTTAGCATTTACCTGCAAATAGTCAGAGATGCCACACAGTAGCAATGTCTGCAAAAAGTGAGAAACTGTCCTGCCAAGAATCTTGCTGACACCCATCAAGTAAAAGCAAGCGGGCTAGCTAAAATTAGTACCAATACCAATAGATTAACCATCCAACCATCTAGAAGAGCACATCTCCATAGGGTGAATTCAGCTGGAACGTCTTTTATGTCGGTGATTGGCTCTTCGTCGTTCTCCCTCCTCGCCTCGTTGTAGGCTTCTAACGCCAGCTTCTCTCTACGATATAGCTCTGCGTTGCACACCCCAAGATTTTCGTAACCTCGTATGATCTATGAAAGATTATTTATTGTATGATAAGTAGTTAGTAGTTGGAAGAGTGAAATATATTATAAGAGAAGATGGGGAGAAAGGAAAAAAGATAAAAACTGATGTCCATTGTAAAAAAGCCACGCTGTATGATAAAGAGTTTTTTTCAGATGAAGATTGTTCGATAGAGGATTTTTCAAAAAAAAAAAGAAAGATTGTCCTCGACTGAGTTTCTAGACTACAGGCCTGTCTTTAGTGCGTTGCATCCTTCGTCTCTTTTAGCATAGAAATCGGAACAAATATGAGTACGACCATTCACTCACTCATTCTGTGCCCGCAGAAAGGTCTGCGTCGACTCCACAGTGTCTGCCTGGTTAACTCGAAGTTTTATCAACGCAACAGAAAAGCCAGTGAAAAACTGAGAAGCGAACAAGAAGAAGGAATCGTACCTCATCAAGAATCTCGTCGATTTCCTGCTTTGGGTACGTCGGCAGCCAGCTCGACTTGACCAGGTCCTGCAGGAGCAAGACCGACTTGCGAGACGTCGTCGACATTTTTCGACCACACGTAATCAGCAACTTGTCTGAAAGTTTTTAATCACCTACTCGGTCACTTACTAGAGTCAGCCTCTTTTGGATAGGATAGGATAGGATTTGATTCGAGGTCCGCAGTTTGACCTGTATCCTCAAGCGAATGTGTGCACGTGCAGCCGCAGAGGGACTTCTACCAAGTCTTATCTATCTTCAACTAATGTCTTCTGTTCCATTTGGTTTTCCATTAGATATCTTCGTTTCATCATCGTGGACTTTTATTGAAGGGAGCTCACAAGTTTTTGGTTGGTTCACCCGATCGCTGAATATCGTGCCAGGAGAGAGTCCTCCTAGGCGGTTGCATTTTTTCGAGGACTCAGTTGACTTCAGTGCCCGTATCTGGATGTCAATGCAGAAACACATTGCCCTGATTTTTGAAAGTTTTTCGAGTTTGTTCGACGCACCAGCTTGAGTGGCGGCAGCAGCCCTCAGCAGGCTCCCGTCTACGCGCAAGCGCGCGCCTCTGCCAGACCCAGGGCTGAGCAGTTCTTCGAATGATGCATGGAAGAGGCTCGTCGAGCGGTTCTTCGTAGTTATTTATTTTTAGTATCTGCAACCAGTCTTCGTAGTCATTTGTGGGTAGGTGCAAGAAGCCTGCTGGCAGTAAGTCTGTATTCATGGTCGGACCATGAAATACAAATACATGCTCACGATCGTGAAGATCCTGGGTCTTTGGCGGGTGTCTTATCAGTTACCCATGATTGTTCTAGCAGGGAACATGGTGGATGGTGTGTACACTATTCATGGTAAGAAAGTACATATTTATATTTTATGTTGAGTTTCTAATTCTTTTAATACGACCGGCTTTGAGTTTCACAAACATACATTGATTACAATAGTGAAGAAAACAAAAAATTGACTGGTAGTTAATTGACTGACTGGCAATGACGGTAACCTCGCCATCATGATGCTGGTGGTGTGTTGTGGTTTTTTTTTTATACTAGGATCTCTTGGAGATAACACCACAACCCCAAAGGTACTAGGACGACCTTATCAAAAAATATAAGACATTGATTGCAGCGTCGGAAATAGGAATCTCCTGGAATAGAAATAATCGGAAATAGGAAGACTGAAACGGAAACAGGTAAGTAAGTTGTTTGTTATTCATGCTAACAACTGAAAACTAAGATTCGTGTTGAAGCTTGGATCTTGTGATTGTGGATTTATCGTTCTTGTCATAGTCATTGTCGCTAATTATCATCACAACATTACGGCTTGCTTCGAGGAACAATTCTCTGTACATCAAAGCTACCTATTTTATTAATGCTTCACAAGTAGTAAAAATTCATATGCAAAAGTGTCACCTTTTCACGAATTGTTCCTCACTATTCAAATTTATTCAAGAAGAGTTGTAGTACTGTCTACTGATTAAAAAGGGTTCTGATAACCAAAAAAACTAGTCGCTAATTGTAAATAGTACATAATACATGAAGGTGGTTCTTGGTAGCTTTTCGATGGTAAAGGAGTATTGATCATCACATAAGGTGACGTTATCAAGAGAGAAGGACAGCACCTTGCTAGGCTCAACTGGAGAAATCTGCATGCTCTACCCCATACAACCTGGCTTATTTAATTTGGGCAACACTACAACGAAAAAAAGAAGTTGTCATGTGCGTGCGATTTAATTTCACCGCTAGATGGCTGGTTCTAGTGCTAAACTACCTGTACCTCGGAGCAGAAACTTCTGCACGGGGAATTTGCTGCTGTTGAAGATAATCGTCATTATTCATTTTTTTGTATTTAATACGTGTACAGGTCAACGCCAGTTTGCTTAGTGGTTCAGGCGTTCAATCAATCAATTGGCGAAGCGCGGTAGCCCTGTACACTTAATATCTGATATTTTTTTTTCCATGATAATATCAGTATTTCCTCTAGTTCTACTACGCTAGAATGGCTATACCACCCACTTACCTACATTCACACTATCCGAGCACAGCTGGGAGAGCTCCTTTTCCGTCAGAATATTGAGGCAAGAGAACTGTTTTCAACAACCTTGAGAATAGAAGTAGAGAATAGCTAATATTATCACTTTAGATTTTTCTGATTGATTCATTTCTCTAGACTATTGCGCACACAACAGTTAGAGTCTAACTGTTAGACGTAGTGCTGCAATATTTATAGATATACATGTTTTAGGAATGAACGGCACCCCCTCCTGCGCTGGGGGGTACCGTAGCCCTGAGCCCTGAATCATACATAGATTTCCTTTAATATGATAATGCAGAACTCTTG
This sequence comes from Amoebophrya sp. A25, assembly GCA_905178165.1. Taxonomy (NCBI): domain Eukaryota; class Dinophyceae; order Syndiniales; family Amoebophryaceae; genus Amoebophrya; species Amoebophrya sp. A25. Next base: position 181,284 of record CAJINU010000117.1, on the reverse strand, counting down.
ATCTTGTAGACATCAATTAGACAATTTCTTCAGCAGCGTTACCCCATGCAACAACGGTGTTCTTCAACTTCTGGAGAAAGAGAACCAGGTAGTTGCCCATCAAAACCGTGTGTAATGTATCTGGCAAGACGTAGCACCACAAGAATGCCGGAACCTCCACAGCGCGGACCCCTGAAGATGTTAGTACAGAGTTGTTGAGACTCATAGTTTGATGAAGTGAGTGAATGAATGAATGAATGAGTGAATGAATGTGCCTAGCAAGAGGTTGCGAGATCCCGATCGAGACGATTACAGTCTTAGTCATCGTGCGAGTGAATAGAGGATCAGGACGTTGATTGCTGCAACGCAGAATTTGGCCCACAGGCATAAAACAGGCAGTAAGGTACATCGTAACCAAGAAGAGCACTGATTATATCTTCTAGGTACTTATATCAGCAAGAAAATACAGGCAGTGTAGATGATGTGGCCCCAAGCGAACATGCGTAAAACTCGAGAGACGCATAGAGTTCCGACAAAGTTCGCGGCTCCGTCTGATACTGGCTCGTCCGTCTTATAGATCACGTACAACTGCGGAAACTGAGAAGAGTGAGGATGGGTTTGAGTGTTGAATGTCATGTCATGGCGCCTCTAATGTAGCTATTGTTGTCTACTTGTGAGGCCATCCAATGCTGTAAGTAGTACCTCGTAAGGCTTGTGAAAGGAACCACAAGGGTTGGTTCAAAAACTAGGTGAGTTGGTAGATGGTGCTGTTGATCTTAGATGTTGAAAATCAAGAATATGGTAACACCATAGCAACGCAGTCGAGGGTCATGTTCCACACAACTGAAACGTCCGCCATTGGCCAAGGCTCGTTGTGGATATCGCCGGTCCAGCTCTTCACTGGGGGATTCAGGTAGTGCAACACCATCGAGAAAAAATAATTAGACACCTCAATTTATCCTCTCTTCAACATACATGATCTTCAACATGCTCGATATCAAGTATAATGGATGGTGCTGCTTTCTCCATCTAGGCAGAGGATCGAGGCCTTTTTTAAGAACCTATACAATTTTAATTAAGTAAGGGGAAAAGGAACAGTCTCTTCTGTTCTTCACTTTTCTTCATACTCATGTTGTAGCCATAAAGTATGTGATCACAGTGAGGGCCGCCCAGTTCAAAGGAATACTCTGTCCACTGCCAAGGCCTATTCTCAAGGATTGTGTGTACTTCACCTGATTGCGAGCCACATGCCAGCACACCGCTCCCCAAACCTGCGAGGGGGAGGAGATTAAAATGTAATATGGCTTGAGACGAGAGACTACGCTACTAATCATGAGGTTTGAGGAGATTTTTACTCAGATAGATTCGGTAGACACAAGTGATAGTTTTGTCTAACCTCAGCCGCGTCAGCCAAGAAGTATTTCTATTCAAACACACCACCCAAACAACAACAACAGAGTCACTATATATAAGTAGAATGAGTACGATCGGCGACATGGTGATGTCTAATTTGCAGAGAATCTTGACCAGGTCAGACTCGTTCGACCAGACTGCTGGCGGACTAGCACTCCAATAAAATCGCAAGAGGGTTCCGATAAAAAACATTATCTGGTGAAGGTGATTGTGTGGTAGAGAGTTTGATTAGTGTCGGACTTGGAGCCTGAGGATGATATATTTGATACTGAGTGTGCATGCGAAGATTCTGATTGTAAAACTCACTGTTGAGACAATAGTAAGTAATCGCTCTATTCTTGCTGAAGTAATCCTTCGATTGAATAGAAGGAACAAAAAGACATATAGAAGTTCATTGTACCTGTGTATCTCTTGCAACCATGACTTCCTGTGGTTTGCTCCATTGGTCGCTTTTCTCCGCCATTCTATGCTTCTCGAAGAGCAGCATGATTCCTGCCAGCAAGAAGCAGCCATTTGCGATCACGTAGAAGAGCACCTCCATCTTGACGTGAGAAGTACTAGACTTCCTTACTCAAGACTTGAGTTGATGTATGTTCTTCTTCGGTATTTGACCGTAGTCCTCACGCAACTCCTTAGACCAGTGTTCTACTTTGTGTACAACTGCTAGATGCTGCGAGAGTCCTGCTGCCTAGCGGACGACGATCTTCGAAGAGGAGGGGGATATCACTGGATGTTGAATAAGCGGAGTACTTCTGCGGGTTCGACACTCCTCTGACTCTATAGCTCTTCTGGTCGTGATTGCTGTTGCTATAGTTCTATACTTCTCAGTACTTCTGCTGTTTGCTATAGTTCTATACTGCTCCTGCGTCGCGACTCAGCAGTCGTGGAGGCAGAGGTGCTTCTTGCCGTGCTGTTGTAGAGCAGCCAATGCTTCTGGATGCAGAGCTTTCTCAGTGCCTTAGCTGCAGCGTTTGGTCTGGTAGTTCTTTTTGTCAGTTTGTTATACCAATTTTGTCGTAACTAAAACAAGACTGTCCTCTCCTTCAAGCTACCTACAATTTTTGAGAGAGATGTTGAGGAAGCATGAGCATGATGGTCGAGCAGAAGTTGTAAGATGGAAGATTTGTCTTCGAGTGCGTCTTAATCATTCAAGTAAGATTTCCATTGGCGGCTGATTGAGTCTGCTCCTAAAAATCACTCATAGAAGACCATTCAGATTCACATATTGTCATTTACTCGAGAGAGACGAATTTTTTCATCTGAAGTCTTCACCTTGACCTCGTGCCGTGTGTATTGCTCTCTCTCAAAATAAGGACAAGGAAATCACGTCTGTCTTTGCAATAGTACTGTTTTGCTTTTGGTTTTACCTTTCCTCCAAGCGGAACTTCCAGAACAGTTTCATCATGAGGGAATCTTTATTCAATTTCAGTACCCGTCCTTCATACATTTCAGATGAACAAAGTTTGACTCACGAGCAAAACAAGCAGAGTTTTTTCTTCTCATCATTCTTCCAAGACTCAACAATTCTTGAAATGTAATAGTAGAACAACTACTACGTCATGACAGACCTGCACGAGACAATCTAGGCAGTGGAACACGAGCGCAGTAGAAGAAAGGCACGATGGTCCGTCTGTGAAAACGACATAACTTGACTCGACTGCTTGTGAAATCCGCGAAAAAGATTAAGATATAACTTGACTTGACTATTAACTGACATCATCGGCATTGATTTCCACTTCTTGTGACATCATGAGCACTTCTTGTGACATCCAGCATTGATTTCCACCTCTTTTTTCTAGAAGGCCCCCTTGTGTCGAAATTTAGTTCTTCCGCCCTTCACTGACATCATCGGCAATTCTTCACTTTTTTTGGTTCTGCGTGTCTTCGTCCTTCTTCTCCGCAGATACCATACCATGCACGTCAAATTGATGACCCAGGGGCTGAATAGACGCTCCGTCTTATGGAGAAGGGTAGTTTTTTTAACTCTATTAAGTGGTACTACTAGTACTTACAAAAAATTCTAAGGATATAATTAAACCTCGTAGTACTGCTGCGATGGTCTAGAATATTCTCAGGCATATGCACAACGTACCACGTTATGCATATCCTCAAGGATAAGGATTGTAGCTTCTCCGGTCTAATAAGGCGATCACCTAGCGTCAGTAACAATTATTATGTGTGCATCTACGGGGTAACTTTCTTTTTGACTAGAAGTAGTCACCTCCTAGTGGGAAGGAGGCTCCTACAACAAGAAAGCGGTAGCAATCTTATTCACATTTCTGAACATGGGCACCATGATCTCCTTTACGTCTACTAGAGCACCAAAGAAAGAGCCATAACTCTTCGAAATCACTGACATCGCTATCCTCGAAGCCGTCGTCTTTCTCCGCTGGATCTACAGCGCCGCCAAGAATCCTACTGCCTCCCATTGCCTCCTCCAGGGATGCCTCTTGCAGAGATTCCTCGCTTGCCTGGCTATGAAGAATGGGAAGTAAATCTAAATCATTTGAATGGGTGAAATATATGAAACAGTCACTGTTACGTTATTTTCGTCTTACTGTTACGATATTTTTGAATATGAAAAAATGGACACAGCTCGAGTGTAACCGAAAAGCAATGACAATGATGTGTCTTAACCTTTTTTAGCTGCTTCCGTTGCTGCTATCGGAGGCCGCTGCGCTTCTGTGGATACATCTCTTTCTGCCTGTGATACAGCTTTCTTTGAAGATACAGCTTTCTTTGAAGTAGTATTCGTTTTCTCTATGTCTGCTTTTGGCTTTGGCGCTGCAGCTTTCTTGACTTCTTTCGTCGCTTCAGATTTCTTATCCGCCTTCGCCGATTCACTCTCTGCTGCTGCATCGGTCGTCACTTCAGCTATCGGAGGCCGCTGCGCTTCTGTGGATACATCTCTTTCTGCCTTTGATACAGCTTTCTTTGAAGTAGTATTCGTTTTCTCTATATCTGCTTTTGGCTTTGGCGCTGCAGCTTTCTTGACGTCTTTCGTCGCTTCAGATTTCTTATCCGCCTTCCCCGATTCACTCTCTGCTGTTGCTGCTGCTGCATCGCTTGTCACTTCAGCTTCCTCAGTAGTTTCAGCTTTCTTCTGCGTCTGATTTCCACTCCTATGCGTCCTCAGTCTTCTGATTCCGCTCTTCTGCGTCTTTGGCATATTGCTAGGACGCGCTGCAGATCTAGAAAGGGATACAGGTGCTGGGGCTGTAGTCTTGAGGGCTGTGTTATTTTTAGAGGTGACAGTTGTAGTACAGGTAGGTGGTAGCTAGGAGATGGTAGTTGCCTTCAACTACTGCCTTGCAGACGTAAAGGAGTAGGGTGAACAAAAGGCTTATCGACTAGGATCATCAAAGGTCCAAGGTTTGACGTCCGCGGCTCTACGGCCCAGCCGCGCCGTCCGGGACGAATCAGGCTCGAGGCGCCAACCCTAAACCCATCAAAGAACTAAGTCTACTTCATTTAAGGCATCTACTTACTCAGCTATTGTGTTAATTACTTGCTTATTTTGAGTATTCGAGTACGTAACTCCAGGTACAACAGGTACAACTCCAGGTACTGCAGCTTCTGCAGTAGATGAGGCAGCAGCACTACCTAGCATGGCACTGCCCATCACAGCACTACCCATCATGGCACCAGCATCAGTACCCAGGTCCACAGGTTGCATAGAGCCACCAATGACCATGCTAGAGCTACCACTGATAGCTTCCTGATCATCAGCTTCCATATTGAAAACGGGAGGACCTTCATCTCTACTGCCACCGAATGCTATGCTGGCATTCTTCGAAGAGGACTGAGGGTCTCCTCTGATCTTAGAGCAGCTTGGGTGGATTGGGAAGGAAGATGCATTCATCACATCAAGGGATGTTGCGTACAGAATCATAGCCATACTCATAGCAAACGAGTACTGGAGTATTGTAAATATTCTATGACAGACTCTCGGAAAGCACTCGAAAACGAGTTGTTTATCTAGTTTCACCGTAGAAGTTGTAGTTTATCTAGTTCCACCGTTGAAACCCTCTTGGACCACACTGATCATTTACTGAAATTATGACACTGTTATCATTACCTCCCTTAACAATTGCCATGCTGCCTGCAAACGAAACATCTTTTTCCTGGCCAGCACGAGAGCTCTTAGTTTGACCGAAAGCAACGCTTTGATTCGAGGCGGTAGTCTTCGGAGGTTCTGCTTTTGGCAGGATTAGAAGCAAGGGCATCTTCGAGTAGATTACTTCCCTAGTAAACTATGAATATTAATAGCATAATTTTTATGAGTAGATATGGTTTATCGAAAAAGTGTAGTGAGCGATTGTTTTTCACGAAGGAAAAAACGAGTTATCTACTTTATCATGTACGCACATGCAGCGTGTACGTACCAGCAAAAGCAATTCACCCAGCATAACTGTTTTTGCACAGCACTACCGCTTCCCAGCGCCATGCTGCCTCCCAAAGCAGCACTACCTCCCATAGCCATACTCGTTCCACCCATGACCATACTACTTTCGCCCATGACCATACTACTTTCGCCCATGGCCATACTCGTTCCACCCATGACCATACTACTTCCGCCCATGGCCATACTCGTTCCACCCATGACCATACTACTTCCGCCCATGCTCATACTACTTCCCATATCTTCAATGTTGGTTTGGTCCGTTGCATTGTCGTTCTTCATGGTCACGCTCTGACCGAAGATGTCGTCGTCACTCTTGTCTGCTGGAGGACCAGTGCCGACAACGACAGTCCCTACTGCCACCACAGGTTCTTGCTGTTGTTGTTGTAGAGTAGTACTAATCGATTGTTCTACTTCTTGGTCTTTTTGCTCCACAACCGCCACAGGCTTGTTAGGCTGACTAGAGGTCGTCGTTTTGTTCGGTTTTATTACAGCAGAAGTAGAAGGTGCACTACTACTAGCAGGATTCTCCTTGTTCTGTTCTGCTGGTGGGCTACTAACAACTGGGTCTTTCGGCACTACAGCAGCAGCTGAAGGAGCATTATCCGGAGGTTCTTTCGTATCCTCTTTCGTCTGCTCCTTAATATTTGCCTCAGGTTGTGGAGCAGATGTCCCATCCATCGACGCTACTTGTGGACTACTTGGACGTCGTTTTCTAGGCTTTCCTGCGTGTCCCAACACGTGTAGCAATTGCGTACCATCCTGATCCATCTGCTCAGCTGCTGCCTCTTTTGGTCGATTGTCGGGAGAGGAGATTAGAAAGGGCTTAGGGTTTAGGTACCTAGGCTGTAGTGTAGTTGAAGTTGATGTAGACAAAGATCCCAGGTGATACAGAAGAGAAGGATCCTGGGTATAGTGGCTGGAGACCTGGGTATAGAGGCTGTGCTTCCTCTTGTTTCTCACAAATGTAAATCCACTTCTGGAATCTACTCAGTTACAACTAGTACTACTTGTTATTATCGGAATCGTAGACAGAATTTTGCCTCTTTTTCTGCGTCTAATGCAGCTATGTTGAATATGCTTTTTACTTATGTTTATTTCCATAAGGTATAATACCCCGCTTGTTGCACTACTTCTTGCTCGGTGATTACGATTCTATTAGAGCTTGGGAATCTCCGTCCAGCCGCAGCCTGCGTTGCTGCTCCCAAGGTGACCGACAGTTTTAGATGGGTCTTTCACGATACATGGATGGATTTCGCAGCTGAATAGGAGTAACATCAAGTAGGCCTCGACACGATAAGCATGGACTTCATAGTACCCTAAAAAAAAAAAATTGACCGCTTCGTCTTTTTGAAAGACTAAGACTCCGTTAACATGATCCTTAAAAATAACACTCCGCCACCAAACGCCAATAAAAGCATCCGCACGTGTGCCGAGAAAACATTTGCAAAGTCGAAATCGACGAAGTTGAGACTGAAGGTTCCTTGTGCAGCTAGGATTTCGTTCGAGTCGCTGGTATCAGTCACATCAACTGGACCCAGATTACTGCCCAATTCCTTTATAGGTTCCCCGAACAACTGCTTGTCTACTGTGGGCTCTGCACGACGATTTTCCCTTTGAAGAGTAGAGGAAGAAGAAGTTATCCTATGATGATGGGAATCAGGATGAGACGCGGCACGGCGTAGAGTTCTTCTAGGTGAAAAACCAGTGCTGCGATCTTTTTCACCCTTTGTAGTAGTATAATCAGAGGTACCGACGTGCATCCCCGAGAGCCTCCCTCGGCCCTTTTTCCCCTTGAAAAAAGGGCTAAGGATGGTGTTGAGGATGCTCCAGCGGTGGCCTTAATATAATATTCATCAGATGATGTATTTTGTAATTCTTGTTCCCGAAATATCAGAGAGATATTTGGAGACTTCACCTCTGCAAAAGCTTTAGTCAGAGCTTTCGGGAAATCTACATGGAAACTGTTTGTGTCCTTGGCAGTCGGTCTTCCTTGACGAGTACTATTCTTCTTGTAATTAAAGCTCAGCATTCATTGGTCACTGACTCTGAACGGAAGAGACCCCCTTCAAAGCTCTCCCCTTTTCCTTCGTTTTCCCCTGTTCTACTCTCCAGGGAAGGTCGCCTCTTCGATCTCAGTGACTCCAATCTAAATGATGACCATTGAAAGTTGACCCTTAATGTAATATCGGATTTTTAGGGGCATCACATCGCTAGGATAATCGAGTCTGGTTGTACTAGGAGAAACTCTATCAACATCCGATGACGCTGAAGCTGAGGCGGGTGCTCCCAGAGGCCTTTTCCCTTCCCTGGTCATCATCTTTTTCCGTGTCCTACGTTGCATCGTTTCTTCATCCGTGGTCAACGTGGATGTCGAGTCACTCTCAGCACTATCTGGTGCGCTAGAAGACGAAGGCGAGTCGGCATCTCCTCGTCTTTCAGTTTCACCCTCAGCAGATGAAGAGGACACTTTCACTTGCTCCATGAAATCCACATCAAGGATCTCAATCACATCGAATTGCTGAGATGCGATTTCGTGAATTTTTCTCGTGATTGCAGAACGAAAGGCTACTTGGTCTAGACCTGACGCTGACGCTGGTCCTGAATGGTCTCCTGCAAGTTGTACTTGCAGGTCGAGTTCAGAAATTCCTGCAGATGCCCTGCGGCCATTGGAACTACTGGTGCGTCGCGCAAGAGTTTCTAAGGATGACGGGTCGCGCAGGTGTAGCCCTACCAGCCAGAGGTACGCGAGGGAGCGGAGAGGGCGCCTCGTCATGGCTACGATGTCATTTTTTCATCAAGTCATTGTGTACAATTTTTCATCAAGTCATTGTGTGTAATTCGTCCTCATTGGTACACGACTGACGACTCAGATCACTCTAAACCTGTAAATTTCAGGACTACTGGTACCCAGCCAAGTGATTTCTGTCTCCGCACAGCTGATGAATAAGGGGCACAGCGCTCTAATTTGGAGATGTTGCCCGTGCGCCTCAATAATATGGTGATGTGTCAATTCATTGGTCCTTTCGACCTACAGTAGATGTCATTAGATGCATCTTTCCTAGTGCCCATGTCATTAGATGTGAATAAATTGTAGTTAACGTCAGTCAGTGCTTCACTGCGCGTGCGCGATATTAACGTTTATGTTAGTACTACTTACCTTAGCTTGCATCACCTCACAGATATGCCCTACAAAATTCCTTTTGTGCCAGTGATGTGAATGTCCCAGAGAAGCCATCGTCTGGGTGACTCCTATCAAAATCTGATTGAATCTTGCGAGCCAGTGTTCTAGCACGTGCTCTTTCTGCCCCACCTCCGTCGTCTGCTAGTATACTGTCGCAAACTGACGTTGCTGAGCACGTTTGCATTAGCGGTGAGTACAATTCTAATCCATCTTGAGAATGAGATACATCCGTGATGAGGTGAGAGCCGTATTATTTCCCTGAATATTAACGCAACACGTTGATCTTCAGGACGTGGCCTCATCTACTCAAGATGGAATATAGGGCAGAATACGTAACTTCAGGGCCGCTGCCCTCCTCCACAGTAACTCCGAAACCGGAAAGCCATGTCCTTTCTGAAAGAGCACGTAGCTATGGTCTAACATCTGCAATAGATGAGAAGTGTGGATTAGATGTGCCACATCTTCGACTCGACGATGAAGCAGAAAGATGCTTTGATGATGGTACTTCTTGATGTTCAGGTTGATGTTCAGGTCGTCTTTATCCTCTCCGCTGTTGTCATGATCTTTAATATCATCTCCTTGGTGCTGCTTTTTGTCTGTTGGATGCACGCAGAGAGTAGCCCAAGCCTCGAGTATTCGCATAGTATCAAAAACATCCATCTGAGAATGGTTGCTTCTTATCCAACTCCCCAAGCCTTGCACTAGCAGAGTCTGTGCTGTGTGCCACTTCAGGTCCGCGGTTGCGGAAAGAAGTGTCCAAAATTCAGAATGAGACAGAGAGTCGAAGCTTCTCGTCTCATGTTGTAGTGATGTGCTTGTTGATGCAGTGGGAAATGAGGACACGACTGTGCTGGACGGGGAGAAAGACAGTGACGACACTTTGCTAGACATAATTGATGTTTTCTTCTCAGCGAAAAGTGCTTTCTCTAATGCAATTAGCAGCTGGCTGAAGTTGTTTTGGCGGCCGCCAAAGAAATCTTGAGAACTAGCAAGTAGCTGTGCTAGCGCGACTAGAGCTGATGGTGGCAGGAACGGCACAGCTTGCAGCAATGGGGTGTTCGAGGGGCTACTTGATGTTACTGCTGCCAAAATCGGGTACGTCTGAAATCTCGTGGTCCTTTCTGAACAAGATAGTCTTCTAAAAGTCGATGCCCTCATCTTCGCAGCTCTCTTGGTTCTGCTTGTAGTTGTGGGGGAAGACACTACAGTGCCAACGCGACCACTCCCGTACCTAGCTTCTCTCATATTCCGTACCATTTCTTGTGTATCGTCGCTAAAAAAATCTCCGATCTCATCGGCCACATCAGGATCGTGAATATGCGAAACTCGGCTCCTGGTTTTCCTGTTTCTCTTTGGCAAGCGATCAACGCCCCTTAGAAACCGCTTCCGATTGAAGTAGTATCCACATTTGACGAAGTCCTGAGCGATAGAAAGAGCTTGGGAGATGTGAGGTAAACTAGTGAGGAGAGCGAGAGAAGGGTTCTTGATGGATGGTGCTGTAGTACTGTTGTTGCATCCTGAAGATGACGCAGTTCTTGATGTAGCCGCGGATATCGTTGATCCGAATACCGCACTTCTTGTGGAGTCACCGGCTTCACATTCACTGTGCTCGGGGGCACCATAATTCTCTTTCTCGCTTGTTTCCTCCACAGAAGTAGTTATTCTTTTTCCACGACCTGCCAGACCTGCTAGTACATCAGGCAGCCCTACCAGCTTGCGTATCACAATTTTTTCGATTTTCGTGAACAAGGTTGTTTCACAGTGGCCACTAGCTTGCGCAAACGCTGAAACGATCGATTGAAGCTGGTTCATCACATGCAAGTCCTGCTGTCTACTGTGAAACGATAACGACTCTGGACTACTTCCATCAATGCCACAACCGTTACTACAGCTAAGTCTTCCCAATTTCCCGGAATCCAAATGTTTTCCAATATGAAAAGCCAGCATCCGAAAGAACCGCTCGCCAGTGATGCGATGATACACCGTCATGGGACGCATTCCTAGGTTCGAAGCTGCTATCAAAGTGTCGACTGTCAGCTTGGGTCCCAAAGTGTGGACTCTGCGAGGAATGTAGCGGACAAGGGTTAGCGGTGTTGAGTAGGCTTCCTTTCCATGTGCTGGCTAGTGTTGAATTATGATGCTTAGTTTTCCTACGGATCGTGATAAAAATAGGAATTGATACACATCATCATGGCATCTCTGGTCCTCCGTCTCTGCCACTGGCGGTTGTACGAGTAGGAGTAGATACATATGGTCCTCCTTCTCTGCCACTCGCGGTTGTACGAATACTAGATAATTCTAATATGTATTAGATCAAAGTAAGCCCTTGTTGTTCTAATAAAAATATGTATAAACTACAGTGATGTGTCCCCCGACCCCGAGGACGGCCGTAGAACTTCTTCGTATCTCTTCGTCTATTCAACATCATTTTCTATTCAACATAACAATGCTTGAACTGTCCTCTGGTTCCCGACTTTGAGCCAGTCCAAAAGGCGCAGTGCTCGTGCATGATACGATCCCCGCATGGTCAGGTTGTGCTGATTTAGAGGTTGAAGCATTTCATTTGTGCTAAAGAACAATCTGAAATGAGAAAAGCATGGAAAAATGAAATGCTTCAACCCTGCTTAACTGATACACTTCTGTCCCAATCCGCTCTGCCAGGTCATCATGGGACGAGAGGAAATTAGCCTTTTCTTCCGTGTAGGAACAGCCAGATCCTCCACTAGTACTAGCCAACTGGTCGTAATCATCTTTTTCGTGGTCCTCTTTGTAAAACAGTTTCGCCACACTTTCTCCTATATCAATCACGTTCCAGTGCTTTAGCTCGTGTAGTCTTCGGCGCAGATCCCACTTGTGTTCGCCCATTAAGGTCGAGGTAAAAAATCCGCGAGGTGCATATTTGAGTTGGGAAAATCCACGGCACAAACGGCCCATGTCATCCTCCGACAACATGTCGTAGGCATAGTCGCATTCTGCAGCGACCCGGTCTAAGAGGGGACCAGCGTGGCGGACTCGAAGCGCAGCTAGGTTGGAAACTAGGGTCACGAGGGAAGCGAGAGAGGATGGGGGCGTCGCAGTTTGAAGTAGCTGCTGTGGTGTCGTAGTAGAAAGTGCAGTGGATGAGCTTGTACTGAGGAGAGAGGCAATGGCAAGAGAGCTGCCATCGTGAATGAAGTTGCCTGCATCGGTCAGTTGAGAAGATGACAATGTTGTAGAAAGATCGGAGGAGGCCCCTTCTTGCTCTGCTGTAACATTTCTATCGTCGCTCATGCTACTATCATACAAGCGGCTGCAAACTCTTCGAGCTACCCTGTGCAAAACCGTCACGAATCGGTAGTGCACTTCCAACGGGTCCATTGGTCCTCCGGCTTTACTTTTAATACTGTTGTGACGACTTGTCCGACTACTTCGTGTTCGCACTACATCTTCAGTGTGAAGATCTTTCGCTTTCGCCACAGTCGGACTCCACACAAAGCCTCTTACTGTTTTTCGATATTTTCCTCGCATTTCTGGTCTCGGCAGATGATGTCGATCCGGTGCGTAGTTAAAGGTTGAAGCGTTTCGTTGTTTAGTAGCAATCTCAAGTACAGAAGACTTGTAAAAATGAAATGTCTCAACCCTTAATGTAGTACTGTTCTGCTCGCACGCGGCTAGATTCTCCGAGTTTCACTAGCATCTCCAACAAAGGCAGCCAACCCTTTGGATGTACTCGCGAGTTTTCCACATCTACTGCGGCTAGGAGCTTGCGGAACAGCCTCTCGTCGAAGAAGAGCAGTTCTCGTGAGCGTTTTTTGTGCGACAAAGTGCCGAAAGAAAGCAAAACGGGGAGAGCTTGTGCTGAAGTGAGTTGAAGTGGGAATGTCCCTTTCCTGGTAATTGCTTCATTATCCCTCAAAGATGCTACATTTAGAGCGCAAAACAATTCACTTCTTGCCTACATTTCTCCCAATCGATCCTAAGAAGGAAATAGGGAGAATTGACTTGTAGAAATGAAATACTTATATTGAGCCTTAGTACAACACCGTCTCCGCCAGCTGCAGTATTTTCAAACAATATCGAGTCTGCGTCTCGACTAGTCAGCAACCTGGCGACGAAACGCAAGAAAGCGTGATCCTTCTGCCGGCGCTTGTAGGGTATTGCGGCTACTAAGGAGTCCACAAGTCGTGGAACGTGGACTGAGGGTACAGCTGGTGGTCCTGCTGCTCTTGGAAGACAAGCCGCGAAAGATATTTTGTCTGATCTATTTTGTTGGACGACTTGTTGAGCTACCATTCTTGTAGTGCTGTCGGCGGAAGAAGTGAGGGCCAGGCTGGAATCAAGCTGTTCCACCGAAGTTGCTGCACCATCATCTTCTATTCTTGGAGTTCCAATTCTGTTTTGGTCTGATCCCACATCACCGCTATCAAGCTTCGCCTGATCTTCTTCTACAGCATCAATCGTCTTTACGCCCTGTCCATCACCTTCAGCCTCAGCAAAAGCAATTCTCTTCATCTCCTCCTCTTCACGGTCAGCAAGTAACGCTTTCCGCTCTTCGGGCCTCAGCATTACAGTCGTTTTGAGCTCCTCCACACTCAGTTGTGGCAGACTCAAAGGGACCGTATGCACACCACCTTCGGGTAGCTTGTATTTACGAAAATGCGGTAGAGGCAAGCCCTTACGCCCCGTTCGCTTGAACCGCAAGAACTGTTTTTGATGTGGTGGTGGTGGTGTACCTAAAATCGCTGAAGTAGATGCGGCAGACGAGAGTGCTAAACTGTAGTCGCATGACAACCTGATGTTGTGCTTCCCAGGTGTGGAGACGCGCACAGGCATCTTGAAGGACGATGACGACGATGAGGGAGCCATTTTTCTGTCCACAGGAGACACTTGATGTTCTACATAGGTACTTGATAACGAAATCAACAGGCATAAGGTTGAGCGAGACCAAGTAGAAACTCAAACTCACTCACAGAAACTCACTGTCGTCAGATAAAGCCAGGCCTAAGCATTTGACTTCCATGTTCTCTCCAATCTTTTCCGCTGGTACTTTTAGAGCCACAGGGATGGCGTCATGTCATGTCATGGTGCCTCTTTTGTAGAATTGTCTACCTTTGACGTGGGGGACAGATCCGGCTAACAGACACTTGAGAAACAAAACGAAAGATCTGCCTCCGATCATTTCTCTCTTTAACTAGTACGCGCGACCCATTCCTTCACCTTAGTACATGCCACTCGAGCATATGTGTCCCTCTCTTCTCCCACGCAAGTTCCACACTTTCTCCCCTATCCACAGTAGCTGTGGGTTTTCAGCCATTATTTTTGAGGATATCAATGTGAGCTAGCGATATAAGTGGAAACGTGAATGAGTGCGAATATTATTGATTCTCGAAGATGTTGCCACAGTGAGTGGGTATTATCGAATGAGTTGGGCAATCTTCTTCTACTATTTTTGTCAGTTGTTGCTAAGTTGTAGAAAGTACGAGTTTTTTCGCCTTTTTGCGAAGTTTTTCCGGTCAATATGATTTCTTCTGGGCTGATGATCAATAAACTTCTCCGATTAAGTTTTACTATAATGTCCACGCGAAGTGCATGGTTCCGGTATTGCGACAATATTATCCTAAGTTGTGTCGTGCTCATGCATATCGTAACTTGATGGTCCGCACCAAAACATGTGACTTATCATTCAAAAAAGCTACTATCTGTAGCGCACATATAGCGATATGTTTTACGTTAGATCGTTCATCATCCACAGCTAAACTCTTGTAAATTGTAAAACCAAAAATAGCCCGTCTGCGTCGAGCAATAGAGCGCATTTTTCTGTCTGTGATCTAAAAGAGCTAGTATAGGTTGCGTACTTTGTTCATACATTGGAACTAGAATCTAAGAATGATATCATGTTCTGGGCGAGAACTATGATATAGATATTGTTTTTACTTCACATTTCGCTGAAATATGATAGCCCGAGCAACCACCCTTAGCGAGAGTGTGCTGTTAGTTTGGTACGAAAGGTATAAGGACTTCTATAGGATTTCTTAGTGTCTGTAATGTTCCTCTGTCGTGTGAGAGGTATGTCATCGTTTTAGGTCGTATTTCTAAAAAACTCTGTTGTCGAAACTCGTCATGGTCTATAACTACATATTAAATTGGCGAGTCTTCTGGTCTTCTGCGCCAACAAGATAGAAAAATCAACTTCACAGTGACTCATCTTGTCGAGGACTACAATCGGAATCATCTATCTCCGACTGTTGAGAGTCTATCAATGAACCTGATGAAAAACTTCTTCTTCTACTAGTAGTATGACCTCTTCCTCGAAGCTGTGCCTGTGAAGCCTCATCATCTTCTGATTCTGTATCGGACCAGTCTGTTGAGGAAGTCCAGTAGCTCGCCTGTTCGAAATCTGAAGACAGCTCTTCTTCAAATGGGAGATGATATTCGCAATCGGAGTCTGCTGTTCGGACTGGTAGTTCTTGGGTGTCGTTTTCAGCAGCATTTGCTGGTACATGATTTGCTGGATCTTCTACATCGGTAGTGTTGCGGTCGCTCTCGTCGTCCGAGACCCAGTTGGAGCCTTGTTCGTCACGTCTGTCATTGTCATCAAAATCAATAAACGAAGCTCGTTCAACAATATCAGCATCAGCTAAGCTCGAACCCTGCCTCGATCCTGAGTCTTGTTCTGAATCCGAAAATCGTCCGCTTGCAATGTCCGAAGCATCAATGTGAGGCTTGTTATCCTCCTCATCACTGCCAGTGGAAGAAGAATCACTCGAGATTGCGGCAATAGGTAACTCATCTTCGTCATCGGAGGAAGCGCAGTCGCGTCTCAAACCGCGACCAGCCTGACTTGGAGGACCTCTTCTACGATCAACATTTTTTGGGATTGAGGCTTGTAGTGGTTTCGTCCCTCGTGTTGTACTAGTAGTGGATCCTCTTCTATCCAAATCACTGTCTTCGCGTGCGTCTCCATCTTCTTCTATGTGACTAGCTTCTTCAGCAACACCATCTTCTTCTCCATCTTCTATGAGACCATCTTCTTTAGCTCGAGTAGTGATATTAACGGCATCGTCGTACACGTTGTACTCCATATCAACAGCATCTCCTAGTTGAGAAGCTTGTTCATCCGCAGAAATAGATGTAGAAGACTTGAAGATAAGTGCCCTCTTACTGCCGCTGCCCAATGGCACTTGTTCTAATGAAGTAACGAAATTCTCCACATTGTCCTCTGCGAAATAGAAGGTACAAGGATCTACGTTTTCTGGGACACAGAGCCCCGCATAGGGATTCTGTCCCAGCAAATCGAATAGACGATGTCGCAGAGAGTTGAGGTTTTGCATCTGGAACAATTGCTGCATTGTCGCGACCAATTCTTCCGGTTTTTTCGCGGTTTGAGAGTGGTTCTGTGCACTGACTAAAGAGGTGTTTCGGCGAATTTTGTTGGAGATGATTTCGAAAGAAGTACTACTGTTTTCGGAAAAAATCTTGTACTTGTACTTGTTGTGGAAGGAAGTAGAAGCAGGAGGAGCATTTTCCACTTCGTCTAGTTGAAGTTCTACTTGATTTTGATTTTTCTTCAGTCGCACGCCACAGCAATGACACCTTGGTTCCAGACGAAAGGGCTTCCGCGAGGCTAATCGACCTAAGTCCAAAGCCGTCGAGTGTCTGGTAGCACTAGAGGAATGTAGAGATGGCACGCAGCTCTTTTTCGAGGTATTGCTATCGATTTCTTCTTTATCATCCTGCATAGCAGTGGTGGTCTTTTGCTGTTCTTGAGAAGTGAATGTTGTTGTAGGGAGGACCTTGGAATCTTGGGCTACTACAGCATTTTTATCTTTTGATGTACAACTAATGATCCCATCACCACTGACAAGGCCGCGCGAGCCTCGTGGCATGTATTCTTCATGACTGTTCTGCAAGTCCAGCGGCAAATCGTCGATCATGTCACAGAGACTTGTGACGCCTGTCTTTTCTCTTAGAGGCAGCTCATATTCATCTCGGTGCCCTCGCCTGGACCCCTTTCACCTTGTATTTCATAGGAATACAACAGGGCACAAAGGTCCCAAGGTGCTGAGGAGGATGGATAAAAGCTGACCATAATTCTCCATGTAGTGAGGCAAAAAAAAGGTTTAAGCGGAGCTCCTGTAATCTGCTGCTCGACGTTTTCTCGTTAGGCACTTCGCGAGTTGGATCTGTGGGTTGTTATTTATGGTGTCTCCTGTCAAGTGGCCTTAAATTTCAGAAAAGTAGTGAACATGCTGGACGACTCTGCACCAAAATCTAAAATCTTCTAAGTATCCATATCCAATTGAGTGGGGCAACAAAGTTAAAGCTCTGTACCGAAAGAGTAATTTTCGATCCGTTTCTCGATTCGGTACCGAAAGTTATCGCGGATTTGTTGGACCACTTCTACCGTTGCTCCAAAATCTATGGCCTTTTCGACAAGGCCCCTGACTGCCAAACGCTGCAAACATTAGACCCTAGACCTAGTAAAGAACTCAAGTACTTATATTCATCATCTTGAGAAGCAGCTGCATCTTTGACATGTTTGTGTTTCTTTCCCCCTTAAAAAAGGGATCAAAAATCATGCTTCTTAAAATGAACTACAACTGCTGTAAGGAGCCATAAAAACGAGGATGAAACTTCGTGGGCATTCCACATTTCCAGCATTCTTCATCGTACTTACCCATTGCTGGTCGACTTGCCTTCTCCTCAGAAGCACGCAGTTCGGGAGGTAGTTCATGTTCATCTTCCGGGCCACTTCTTGATGTTTCGTCATCAGTTGTAATAGTAGAGGTTGAAGAGGAGTCTGAGTGGTCAGAAGCTCTACTATCACTTGTCCTCGAGGAACCTCCTGAGGCCTCTGATGAATTACAACTAGTAGCAGTGTCATTTTCGTCCAGAAATGGCGTCGCGTCCGAACTGGAGGATGAGGAAGCGCCAGAAGACCAGTCGGCATGGTCTAGAAGTTGTACATGTGCTGCTCCTGCGTAACCGTAGGTATCTTTTTGCCTGGTCGAAGTGATCTTGTCGTAGAGTTGAGCCAAATCCAGGCAATTTTGCTCTACTACCAATTTCGAACCTAGAGTAGATTCAGCGTCGTGCCTTGTCTCTGAGTCGCTGGTCCTCTCGGAGCGTCGTGCCTTGTCTCTGAGTCGCTGTTCCTCCCCCTCCTCCACAGATGATGCTGAGTCCTCGTCTACGTCTTCACGGTTCGCATCAGACTGGAATCTCGTTGCCATCAATTCGTAAACATCTTGTATCGGTTTTTCTGGCTTCGGTTCTAAGTGCAAACGCGGAAGTTCCACTTGTCGACTCCTCTTGAAAACATGCTGCGCTGCTTCTGCGAATAGACCTAGCACTGCACTAGCGTCTACGTCCAAACGAAGAGCAATACGGCGGGAGAGTTTCCTGACAGTGGAAAGCAGTTGATCTGTGCCATAAATGCTGGAGGCTTGATGTAATACTGATGTTGTAATTGTCGTGTCAGCAGTTGTGGTGACTGGGAAGACTACCTCTTCTTCTTTTAGGGCTCGCTCTGCAACACTGGAGCTCGACGTAGAGCTCGCAGCAGCATCTCGCTGACCATCGTCGCCTGCTACTTCGAGTGATACTGGCTCGGTCTGTTCCCCTTTGTCGTGAGCAGGAGTTGTATGCTGCTGTTCTTCTTCTACCAACATCTTTTCAGAAGTATTGAGATCACTATTGACAGAGTTTTCACTTTCAGCACTTACGCGACTTGATGGAACGCCGACTACGCGATTTTCATCGGGCCTCTGCATGTCCTCAATGGCGCGTACGATCTCCCTCCCAGCTCGTCTTGGCATCTCCGTTACTGCGATCTCATGCAGCAACGAGATAATCTCGCTTTGGTGTTGGGCCTCTGCGGTTGCTATTTCTTTTTGCCAGTGTCGTAGACTGTAGCGCATGCGACGTAGGCGCTCTGCGGCTGTTGCGCACCGCATTAAATCCAATTCCCCCGTGAAGTTCTCCATCGTGTGGTTGGTGCTCCAGAAGTACCAAGGCTGCTCGTTGGTTCCTTGCTCCTGCAGATTCTTTTTGCCCTTTCCTTTGCCTTTCGAAGACTTTGAGGAACCCTGAATTTCAGCGTTATCTTTTCCCTTCCCTTTTCCTTTCCTGCTGCTCATTGCCTTACTTAATGCTACATTGTCCTGGTCTACGAGCTCTTGCTGCTGTAATATAGGTATAAGATCCCGAAGAAATTGCCGAAACTCTATCTCCTTCTCGTCCATTTCCTGCTGAGTGTGGAACAGAAACGGGATGCGCGAGTAGCGCCATTGCCAGTGTTCCTTGGATACCTTCTCTTCGCGGGTTCGGTTCATCACCCACCTCATCCTCCTTTCTGCTCGACGTAGCCGTCTGCGCTGTCTGTCTCGGTCCGCAATCTTCTGCTCCATTTCTGCGAGATGCTGATCAATCAAGCGGAAATCTGGAAAGAAGCACCTCAGAGGAGATCTCGTAGATGATGATGAAGCGCTGTTGTTTTCTGACTTATTTTCCATGTCGAGGCCATCTTCAGGACTCGTACAACTACTTTTCCGCGTAACTCGTCGTCGTCCTTCTTCAGGACTCGCACGACTAGTTTTTCTCATTCCTGCTGGTCCTCTAGAAGCAACAAATTCTGCCATGAGAGCAGCAAACTCACGCTCTTCTACCGTCCACTCACGAGCTCGCTTCAGGAGCCACTCGCGCTCTATCTTCAACCCAGAAACTCCCGGAAGAAAGGAGTCCTGGAGAGGTGTGGGCAATATTAGAGCTACGGCGTTCGCATCTCTCCCTTTTAAAGAGTGGGGGGGCTTCTTTTTCCAGAACGAGAGCCAATATCAGAAGTAGAAAAAGAGATTGATAATACCACCCCCACCTCCACCAGAGCCCTTTGGAGAAGGGGGATTTGAGAGTGGGGAGTCTTGGACGAGGAGGGGCTGTTCTTTTTCAAGTAGAAATAGAAAAAGAAGCAACTATTAAGTACAATGATATCGAGGAAGATGCTCCAGCGGTAGCCATAACAAAAGCGAAATGCTGTGATAGCGCTGGAGAATGCTGGTCCGGACAGAGAAGTGGTCTTGGAGCGGGAAGAATGCGAGCAGGAACTCCTCCCGGGAGTCACTTGTACTAGAATGCTGAGCTTGAGTATCGTCTTCAATGAAGATGTCGTACAGAAGATTCGGTTGGTGCGTCTTCACTTGAAGAAGATGTTGTTGAGCATTCGTTTGCTCTTCTGCATCGTCTCCTTTTTCAGAGCCACGTTCTTCAGAGCAAGTTCTTGATAAATTTTCATCACTTGTTCCGTTCTCTTCTTCACCAGAAGCACCGCCGTCTTCTTTAGCGGCTGGCGAAGGGTTCTTACCATCGAAGAATAGCTCATCAATGTGCACCGAAGGTCGCCTGTGGAGGTTAACTACAAGTTGTGCATTTTTTTCTTGAGGTGAAGGCGTAGCTGATGTCAAATCTGCAAGAGCAGCCCGACTGTCATTCTCTAAGAGCGCAGGTGGAGTAGAATCGAGTTTCTGAGATTCGGAATCGTTTCCATCTTCACGTAGAAGTTGTAACTCATGACTACTGCGACGCCTTGAAGATGCTTCTTTTTTCAGTTTCGGAGAGAGCACAGTTTGCCACTCTTTTCGCCACTCAAGCGCCTTATCCAACGTCAACGCCTGGGAGAGAGCTGCTGTGTCTCGAAAAGCTGCAAGCGCGGATCCCGCGACACCTTCGGGAGGGCAAGAGGACGCACGGCTGACTCGAGAGGCCGGCGTACGGCTAACGCGAGAGGCTGGCGTCTCGGCATGTGCATCTATGTCAGTGGTCCTTGTATCCATCATTTTTGAAACCACATAGCGGACAAAGAGAGCCACATAGGCACCACTGTGACTTGTCGTAAAGGCACCACTGTGACTTGTCGCTGTCGGGCTCCTCTGGCTGTCGTCGCAGTGAATTTTATGGTCAAGAATGTCGCAGTGAATCTTCTGAATCTTCAAGGAGTCCAGCTCTCCCCAGGACACTAGATGACTTGCGAGTGTGTGTGCAGCCTTGAAAGAGGGCGTCGCAGAATTTTGGTAATGACTTCGGACAGCAGCGGTCGGGGATAGGATCTTATCTTCCAGGTCGCTTTCACGAGACTCTCCATCGGAGGAGGCGGACAAGGATGTAGAAGAGTGGTTCTTTTTCGTGGACGAGTTTGCGAAATCTAAATGAAACCATTTTCTACATGAGCCACGACGCCCGATGTAACATAGGAGACTCCAAGTCTTGCGGCTGTTCTTTGGTGATGAGGGTAGTGCTGGTGCTGCACACGAACTAGAACTAGGAGACGCGGTAGCGGTACAGTTACTTTCAATCGGGAATAACAAGACACTTCCAGCAGTGTCTAGCAGCTTCGTCACCCTGTCTTTCGAGTATCCATCAACATTGTATTTGCGGCCTTGAGCGAGAACCTCGTGAGCGAAATGCGGTGGGAAAAAGACGACGCTTTTAGCGGTGCTCTTGTTTGAAATTGGTGTGGGAGTAGAAGGCGATGGCGCACTGGTATCTTCGTCCAACAAGCTTAAGCCTCCTTGTTGCTCTTCCTCGTTCAGGTAGGTTGACAACACCGCAAAACTCTGCTCCACTTCCAAGGCTATCATATTCCTAGAAACGTGCTCAGCTTCGAATGAGGTAGGACTCTCTGCCCAAAACTCAAGACTCGTCAGATCTCTAGGATCTAAGGTGACACCGTGTAAGGATACTTCTAGTGCACCAACCTCTTGTTCGACATGTGGTAAACGTAAACAAGAAGACGAGGGGGTAGTGTCCTCCTCTTTGGAGCTGATGTTTCTGTTATTTGGCGTGTTTTCTACAGGACCATTGTCGCTCTTGGGACTCCTCATGATCTCTGCTGTTTGTCCCAGAGGAGAGTTACAGTCCTTGGCTACATCGACACAGGCATCCGCGTTTCCAGTTGTAACTGCATAACTACAACCTTCACCGCCTTCCTCTGCCTTCATCCTTCCTGAGAACCTCAAAGGCACTGGTGTCAGCAGCCATTCCTCAGCCTCCTTCACATCAAGAATCAATGAAGATTTCACTTCTTCAGGGGCTGAACTCCCTAGACACGCACGTAGAGCATTTTCCCAATCGTCCCCAACAACAGCACCAGCAGCGCTTGATGGTGAAGAGACGTTATTGACATCACCCCTAAAGTCATTCGACAGGAACAAGACGTTTGTTCCCATGTCGACATCGAAGTCTTGAGCTTGCGAAACAGTGTCTTCTTCAGACTGGGTGTCGTCGTCTTCAGAATTATATCCTTGCAGCCTGGCATCCAACGATGAGCTCCCGTGCCACCTCTGCGCATCCAAAATCTGAAGGTCCTCAAGCAGAGGGGCTTTTTCACGTCCTTGTTGTTGTTCAGAAGTCGAGAAGCTACAACTAGTTGTAGTACTGCTATAATATAATGGATAGTACTTCACTAACGAGCTGTGCCTAGCGCCACTTTGAGTCCAGAAGGAATCGGTCAGAAGGTTGGTGAACCGTTCGACTCTAAGGTCGTTGTACAGCACTTGGAGTGGGGAGTGCTTTCCCTGACACAGCGTGTGCCAGTCGCTAGAGTTAGCGATCAGTTCCAGCTGTCCCTCTTTTTCCATCTCGTATCGCTCGATAAGAACCCGCCTCCGCTCTTCTGCTAGCTTCTCTGCTTCGGCGTCTACGGTTGCCACAGAGTGTTCCGCATCTCCATCTTCATCTTCTGGCTCTACTTCAGCAGCTTCGTTATCGTCCGCTTTGAGATTATCGTAGGCTTTATTCTTGACACGTAGACCGTCATCATATTCTTGTTCGTCTTCGGATAAGTCGTCTCCTTCTTCTTCATCATCCTCGTCACTGTAATCCCTCTTCTCCTCTCCTCGTCTGTATCTTTCGCTTGCGGTCGCATAGTCTGATCGATAATTAGTCGTCTCACTCGATGAAGACGAGCCAAAGCTGTTGCTGGAATTCTCGGCATTCGGATTCGCCTTCCCCTTAGCTGCCCTAGGCGTAGCACGACGCTTTGCACCAAGCTTCTTGTCGTGGCCGATGTTTCCCAGATGTCGCTGTTCCGCAAGATTAAGATTAGAACGACAGCTAAAAAAGATTAACGACTGAAGAAACTTAGCTGACATTTTTATTCACTACATGCAAAAAACTCTATTCTTGACGAGCCCTAGTACACACAAAACAAATTCTCACACATAACTTCCTCACTAAAAAGTTCTGCCTCCTCCATCTTCGCATGTTCCACTTCTTGCCTATCGAGCTCTTGTTGCCGCGCTCCGTCCATGCAGCTAATTTGCAGCAGCCTTTCCTCTCCCGCAAGTTGAATATTGTCTCTGCTCGTTTTCGAGTCTCGTCCGTCCCCAGAAGAACTCGTCTCATCGGATACAACTAATTTTTCCAGTTCGTCCGAGTGGAATCGGATCAGATCGCGCTTGTTTCTACCGGTTGTATCGTCCTTGAGGATTTGGATTTCCTTTTCTTCGATTTTCTCATGTTCGACGAAAAACTCACAAAATGAAAACTCTTCCTCTACTGAGTCATCTGCTTCGTCAAGAACTACGTCTTCCTCTACTTCTGCGTCTTCGTCCTCTGGTTGTACTAGTTCGAGATCTTCTACTCCGTCACCCAGAACGTGCCCATCCACAACGCTATCAGCATCGTCATCTTCGAGACCATCATCTCCAACATTTCTAGCAAGGAAATCATTTCCAGGAATAACACCTTGACGAAGAAGACCTTTTTTACCTTCACCCAGAGGCACCAGAGCATCATGATCGCTCTTTTGGTCTCCCACAACAGCTTCTTCTACCGCAGCCTCGTCAGACAAGCAGCTGCCCTGTTCCCTGATCTCCCGCAGCAGTCCTTTGTAAAGATGGTGGCGTAGCAAGTCCTTAGTTACATACTCATTGGCGGAGAATTAGAGGAGCGCGAACCGAAAAAAAAAGTTCGCAGAAATCGTGTAAATGAATTCTTGTAAATTGCCTACGTGAAGATCTCTCTCAACCCTGAGTAGAAGGAAGAGCCTGCATCAGCATTTCTGCCAAGGGTCAAATGTCCTAAGAAGGAAGAAGTTCCAAGTTACATACTCCTTGGCCTAACTTACATACTCATTGGCGCAGAATTAGAGGAGCGCTAAGAAGGAAAGAACCAGGAGAAATAAAAATGAAGTGTATTTTGCTCCCTTAATCGAAGTCTTTTGTCCCAGTTGCGTTGTTTTTCACTTCAGCCTTTGCATCTCGAATCGCTCTGCGCACTCCCTTCAGTCTTTTAGCGACTCTTTGCCATTCAAGGTCTAGAAGCTCGGTCACACGCGGAGGGAACCCACATGGCAACGGCGGTGCGACACCGTCTTCACACAATTGCTGAACCAATGCCCGTTCTGCCCGTTTACGCAGCTGGCGAGTGCCGATCTGGGATATTAGACGAAGGGTGACTTCTTAGGGGTTGTAATCTTCATCTTCTACCTAGTTGTACTTAGATTAGAGGTAGGTTTTTGGTGCTCGCTTACCGCGCTTGTTATGCCTTTCTCCCTTAGGAGAGGCATAAAAAGCGGTAAGAAAAGCACCTTTAGCCTACCCTTAATTAGACAGCAACATGAGGGGGTGAAAAGTGCTCATTACAAATACAACTACCTTGGATGGTGCTCAACTTGACAGAGCAGCGCAACGAAGAGGTTAGTAATCAACAATGTTTGTGCTTGCGTTGACAACATGGAGTCCAACTCAGCCTTAATGTTTGTTTCCGCAGCATGACCGCAATGAGGCGGCTTATTCTCGTAGATGGGCGCGCAGCGTAGTGATCATGAAGCAAGCGCGCGAAAGTGTACGTACTACTTTGCATTGACGGTGTGACTTTCACCGTCTTATCGTATGCGGCAGCATTGCGTCTTTGCTCCTGCATCCACAAGAACGCTTTCATCGTGCGCAGTTCATGCCGATCAACTTGCTGCAGTTCGGTGTCTAGTTCTTCGTCTTTTTTCTCTTCGGTGAACTCATTATCACTGCTATCAGAAGTGCTATAAGTCAAGCCGTCTTCGTCGTGCTCTGAGATTAGGGCTACCGCGGTAGCATCCCTGAGTGCACACGACTTGGCGTCTTTTTCAAGCTAAAAAAGGGCCAAGGATGAGATACTGCTGAGGATGCTTGGGCGGTAGCCTTAATGAGAAGTCTGAGCCTAGGTTTTCTTCGTCAAGCGAGTCGAGATCTTCACTGCTTGCATCTTTGCCCGGTTGTGCGTCCTGGCCATAAGCTGTTTTCTCTTTTTCTCGTTCGGTGCTGTCCGGCATCATGTTATCGTCATTTACGTACAGCGGATGCTCCTTTGGCTTGTTCTGAGCACCATCCGCAACCTCCTTCGCCGCTCTATAATTTGCGTCTTCTTGCTCCTGTCGTGGAGGTCCGCTTTGATCCTGGCCAGCTTCTACTTTGTCTTTTTCTATTACAACGTTAGGACCAGTAGTTCCTGCTACCTTATTTTTCACCTTCTTCACGTGCAGCTGGCCTTCATTCTCACTGTCGTCTCGGTTTTCGTCTGGGGATGGTTTCTTGTCGTCTTTTGAGAAGTCGCTCGCTTCCTCGCTATCGCTATCCTCTCCTCTGATGTGCGGGAAGCGATCGTTCGCCAAGGCATCAAGGTAATACTTACATACTCGCCCTTTTTTCTTCTCAAGCGCTTGACGGGTTTCCTCCACACGTCGTCTCTCAGCCGCTTCCTTGGCCTTTTGCAGTCTGCCTCTGTCACGCGCGACTTTGCGAGCAAGCTTCTGGTAAATAGGACCATGAATACGCCAAGCCTCTTCTGTCCTGCGTTTTTCAAGCAATGCATTTTCTCGTTGTGATTCTTGGTTCTCGGCTGTGATTTCCGCTGTTTCTCGGAGGTGTACTCTATCGCCTTTTGCCCGTTTCGGAGCTACGAAGATAGAACCGGCAGCATTGATGATATTCAATGTCTGAAGCTGATGCTCATCAGGCAATTTCAAATCCGCCTCGTCCTCATCTGCGTCGTCAATATCGTCAATATCATCGTCACCAGTGCCAGCCTTTCGCGCCAAAGCCTCTTTAGGGATAGTTAGAGTGCCATCTACTGGAACGGGTAGCAATAAATTCGGCTGAAGATGAGTCCCTGGTTTGGCACCTACCTGTCCCACCACTGCCTTCTGTAGTTTGCCATTTTCTGCTGCAGCAGCTTCCTCATCATCTGCCACCCTGGTGGGTACTACTGAGATAGCTGCACCAGTACTTCTAGAATTCCCTACTTTATTCTCTCCTCGCGTATTGTCTTTATCTGCTGCCTCTGCCCCATTTAGAGGTTTTCGATTTCGAATGTGCGCCATGAACTCTTCGTATTTCTTCTTTTGGGCGTTGACTCGTTTTTTGAGACGTCTTCTCAATAACAGACCGTGCAACTCCTCGTCTCTCAGTTTGGCATAGGCAGAGAACGGACCGTCATAGTTGCACCCAAGTCCGGTTTGATTTCCTGCATGTCGTGCTGTCGTGCGGTCAAGAATCACTTTCCGAAGTGGATGGTTGGTAGCTTTGAGAGAGGATCGGTCACTAGGGCCGTCACCCTCGTAAGAACTACCAGCGGCTGACATATCTTCCTCACTCTTTCCTTGTAGTGGATCAGGATCAGCGTCAGGAGCCTCCTTCTTGTCTACCTTCTTATCAGTGCAGCTAGGACCTTTGCTTTTGGGTGGCATTTTTTGTGTTGGTGAACGATGGTTCCGTGTATTTGTTCGACCAGACTGTCCGTCCACAACGACCTGATCTGCTGCTCTGATGCGACGAGGAGTTCGACCAGCAAGGGGCGCGTCCTCTAGTAACTCGTCTTCATGGCCGTTACCACTATTTGCCTTTTTATCATCAGAGATACCCTTCTTCTTGTCGGTTTTCGGTTTCATTCCTTTCGGTGAATAGACCGAGCCTTCTTCTTCTTCTTCTTCATCATGGTCAGATGAACCAGAAGGGTCTTTGTGGTCTCCTTCTTGCTCAAGGACTCGAGTATTGTCATCTTCCTCTCTAGAAGAATCACGGACTATAGATGAAGAAGATACTCTTCTCGACCTTGGCCTCTCCTCTTCGTCTTCGTCAAGAACGTGCTGCTTCTTAGGTGGTCGTGGTGATTTTTCTTTGTCAAAATGGGCAGTCTCGCTCGATCTCGAACTGTCACTGGGAGCACCGGCACTCATGGGAGCAGTTTTCTGGGCAGCGAGAGCGAGCAGCCTTTCTCGTGCAACTCGCCTTTTTCGTTCTTCCTGCCCTCTTTTCCATGCCTCTGCGTCCCCACGTTTGCCTCCGTTGAACAGAGGAGAGGTCACCAGAGGTCTTTTGTCAATATTCGACAACAGAGATTAGAGAGATCATTCGCTCTGGATTTTATTTAGTCTATCAAGAATCCATCCATCTTAAGTAAGCAGAGGCATCATTCATCTGGTAGCATCAAGTGCAATGCTCTTCTACGGGAACTCGTCTCCCTTGCCTAAGATGACGCAACTACGAATACTCTAAGTAGACTAAACATGATGGACATCGACATGGATTCGAACCACGCAGATAAAGAATTAGAATCAATAGACTTCTAAACAATGCTCGTAACATTGAGGAGGCAACGGCACCTTTTTCCCTGCGTCAAGGTCCTCAAGCGCTCGGGGTAACAGACCTTCTTTTCGCGTTTTCTTGAAGAATTTGTGCATATGCGCAACCAGAGATACTTTACAGTGGTCCAGAATTGTCTGGGTTGGTCCCACAATTACCTTCTTCGGCCCTGCATCATGTCCGTCTGACGAAGGGCACTCAGGGTGATCAAATTGCCGATCACAAAAACTGAAATTAGAAGTCGAAGAATGGTGACGGAGACATGTCACAGTATGAGTAAGTAAACACAAGTCTACAGTATTAAAAAAGCAAATCTACATGGTACAAGGAAACTCTTCAATGAGTTTACGGGTGATTTTGAAGGTACTGATGATCATCCGTATTGACTAGGTAGTACCTGTTCAAAGTAAGTATCATGGCTCTTGTTCAATACTAGGATCATAATTTGATCTGCTAGGCTTCTCGGTGTGTCGCTTCTTGCTGGCAGAACTTTGAAACGGGTTGCCTCGTCATCTCGGAACTTTTCATGTAGAAGCTGTAATGCATCTTCATCCAAATACAGACAGTCTCGGTTTCGTGGTCGGCGTTTTCTAAATGCAGCTGCGATTTCTTTTTCCAGTTTTAACTCGAATTCGTAGGGGTCAAGACTTTCTACTTCATCTTCTACAACTGGTGATTGTTGATAGAAGTAGTTCGTCGCGTTGAGATGAAGATCCCCCTGAAAAGGCTCCACCATGCCAACCAAATCTAGCAGTTCAGCGAACCGTTTGCCCTTTTTTCCAGCCTTGTGGAAGGCTTTCTCGACATTTGTAGCGTTCCTTCTCTGCCACCGAATTTCAAAGGGCACGCCGTCATCTAGATCAGAAGCATTATCGCCTTTAGCCGATTTTCCTCTACCCGAAGATGTTTTGCCCTTTCCTTTGGTCACGGCACGACTGGTGCCAATTGCTAATTCAACAGCACCATGCTGGTCCTCCTGTGCTGCAAAGCTTTTACGAAAAGATGGCAGGAGCATCGGAGCAGCTTTCCCACGTCGACTTTTTCTCGAAGATGGAGGACTGGAAGGTAATTCTTCTTCTTCACTGTAACTGTTGTTAGCGTCGTTTGCTTTATGATCCTTGTTCTTCTTGTTTCGTTTGCGGTTTTTCCTCTTCTGCTTCTTGTTCTTCTTTGACGTTGGTGATGCTGTTGGTTGGGCACTGCAGCTCCTTTGTAGTGCCTCAACAGTGCTCTTTGCTCGTACGTCTGCGGATTTAGATCGTCCTCTCTCCACTGTCCTGTCTCCGTCTGCACCTGCACTTGAATCGTTGCTAAAAGTACTTTGTTGTCCACCGGTTCTTTGTTTCGATTCGGTAGCATCATCGTCATCCGAATCGTCACCCGAATCGTCATCCGAATCTTCACTTCCAGACGCATCGCTTTCCTCTTCCTCTGATGACTGAAGCAGTCGCTCAGAAGACGGCTTTTTCCGCTTTTTCTTCTTACTCTTTGCTACTTCTGATGGTCGTGGTAACACGCGTTCTTTAACCTCATCCCCGGTCTCTACACCACTTTCCTCTTCGTCCTCTTCCTCCTCTTCCAAAGACGAGTCAACATGTTGACCTGCTTTTCTGCCGTCAGAGAAAGAATCACTGTAGGGATCTGCCTCGTCCAGTAACATCCAATCGAGTGGGAGTCTAGCAGGCAAAGGCTGCAGATCAGGAGTCGAGTCTTTGCCCTTGGATGCAGTCGACTCATAACAAGCATCGTCCTCATCACTGGGAATTAGAAGAAGACCAATATGTGAAAACTAAATATTCAGAAAGAGAAGGCGTTGGTCATGTATGGCCCAAGCCTCTCGGATGTCGTGGCGTTCTGTTCTCAGTGGCTCACACGAAGCCTCGTGCTCGACTGTCATCGGGATGATCTCGCAAGATATGAATGTCCATGATCATGAATGCACATCCAATGCACATTCAATGCATAATCATAATGATCAAGGTGTAGACTAGGTACGGTTGTACTGATCCTAGTCGTATGATGCATGTTCAGTCCGATCCCTTCTGACATGCTCACGTTGCTGATGTATGACTCATCTCACCCAATGAACCAAACAGGGACTACACCAGCCAGAGATCGCAAGTCTCAGGCAGGAGTGTCAAGATTTGCTTGCATTCAAGATTCTGACTTTGTGTCTCCACTGAGAAACGAACCAAGGCGCGGAGGCCTGTGTTCTTGTGGTCCAGCACTGGTCTAACCCTTGAGCGGCAAAAGTAAAATAAAACTGGAAGTAGTGTAGTAAAATAAACAAATCCATCAAAATGTCCTGCGAGGCCAAGGAGATCCTCAAGAAGTTGGGACAGAAGTCCGACTGGCGCGAGTGGCAGCGAGCCGTACGCCAAGAAGCTAGTCGCCTAGGCTTACTTGAGAACTACACGAATGTAGTCAACGTGCCAGCCGTTCCACATGGTGTGCCGCAAGGTAATACCAGTCGCGAAGACGCGACCCGCCAGAAGTGGCGCAACCTGAAAGACGTAATCATACGAAGTCTGAAAGGCGCGGCCAAGTCGTTTGTCGACAATCGGAATAACGATGGCGCGGTGGACGAAATGGATGCTGGTGAAGTTGTTGCTCTACTTCGTGAACAAGGGAACTTCAACACGAATAATCGCCAGGAGCAGCGCATGAAGGTCAAGCCGTTGTCGGAGGGACTGACCAAGTTCCACAACAGCGAACAGCCTGCAGATGTCAAGGAGTTCCTCTCAAAGATCCGCGACATCATGAACCAATCGCCCACCGTCTTCCCGCCGGATGCAGATCTGCCCGAAGCTGATCAACAGAACGGAGCGATCCTGCTGAAGTTGCCCGAGTTGTTCTGCAAGAACTTCAAAGCGACTATCGAGCGGATGCAAGAAGAAGATGGCCTGACATTTGACCAAATTGGAGACCGACTTGAGAAACGTCTTACAACGTTGATCGAGGAGGGAACCTACAAAATTGAGAACGACTCCTTCGGGAAAGCGTTTCCGGTCAATGTTCAGGAAACCTCGAACAAGCGTCCTCGTGGTGACAAGAATGAGGATGGTGACGAGGTCGAGGCCAATAAGGCAGATGGTAAGACCTTCACTTCCGCTAACGCCCTCAAGCGTTTCAAGCAGAAAGAAAAGAAGAAGGCAATCGCCGAGGTCTACAACTCCTACGGGTACCAACCCAAAGGAGGAAAGAACGGCGGACAAAAGCCGAAGAAAAATAAAGGAAAAAGAAAGAATACCTATCCGCCCCGCTGTGCTTGCTGCCACAAGGTCGGACATAAGTCCTCCGAGTGCTGGCATAACACACAAGCCCTTCAACAGGGACAGGGAAGTTGGACTACCGGAGCCTCATCTAGTAGTTCTAGAGGCAAAGGTGGAAAGGGTAATAGCAGTGGCATGATCCACATGTCGCAGGTTGCAGAGATGCTCAACATCATGAACTCGCACAATCGAGGCTGAGCGACGGAACCGTACGAATTTGGGAAGTGTTGTGTTCGCTGAATTTCGAAGAAGATGAAATAATGGCAAATGTTGATAATCATGCTGATAGCTACAACACAGATGGATATAGTTTCACAGCCTTGAATACTAGAACACCAGAAGACGCAACGCTAGTTGATAGTTGTGCAAGCAAATATCTTTCACGACACAGAGACGATTTCGATGAAATTGGTAACAACATTTGTAGAATAACAGGTAGTGCAGGTACTAAGGACAGAAAAGTCGGAAAACTCAAGAACAACGCACTTGGACTAAAGAATGGAGTTTACTATGATTCTCTACCTGGAAACATAGGTCGCACATTGCCACGGTTAGGAGACGGAAACTGCTCGCAATTAGGGTGGGAGTTCAACTTCAAAGGCACTGGTGGTTGTATCGTGCACACGGACACCGGCCAGATGCTACCCATCAGAGCTCACCCACGCTTGCAGTTACCCGTACTCGCATGTAGTTCCTTTGAAAACAAACACGAAAGTGGCTTCGCTTGTACATCTATAGAAGAAGGCGTCTCTGGTTGCTATCTTACGCAGTTAGAACTACACAGGAGGTGTGGCCATTTTCACATAGATGGTCTACAAGTTAGTTGCCCAGAGTGTGACCTACATAAAAGACAACGAAAACCCCATGCAAAATCTAGAGACATGACTACCTACAAACCCGAACCCCTCAAACTACTCGCAATAGACTTTGCCGTAGGAATAAAACCTGTTTCAGTAAGATCTATGAGATGTGTTCTAGTTGTCATATGTGACGTAATTAAGAAGGCGTTTTGTCGACCGCTGAAGCTTAAAAGTGACTGCGTGGAGGAAATAGAACAAGTCATAAAAGGCATTCGACAGGACTACTCCTTATCGCTAGATGACAAGGTAGTGCGGTTCATCCGGAGGGATGGAGAACCAGTCCTCGGTAGTGATGACATGACCAAACTCATGCAATCGCTGCGGGTCTCAGACAGTCCGGCTGTTCCTTATAGTCCGGAAATGAGTGGGACTGTTGCACGTTTTATGCGGACCTTGTTTGGCAGCGTGCGAACAATGCTAACGAAGGTTGGTCGACGTCTTTGGTGTTACTGTGTTGAGTACGCTAGTGACTGCTGGGATCGTCTTCCGCATAATTACGCTAAAATGCCAGAACACGATGGAAAGAGTCCAATAGAGATTCTAGAAGAAAGAACTGGTAGAAATTCTTCCAAAAGCAAAATCGGCATGCTCCGCCGATTTGGTTGTCTTGTTTACTTTCGTGAACAAATTCAAGCCAACACTCCTGAGCCCAAGCTCTCGGCCAAATACCGCCGCGGCGTCTTCCTTGGACTCTGTCCGAAGTCTTCTGGTTGGTTGGTTGCTACTTTCGCCCATGACGATCGTTGCAAGCTTGGATATCGATGGGCGGAATACTCTACCCTAGATGTCAAGTTCAGAGAGGATTATCTAATAAAGGACATAGACTGGCTAACGCCAGATAGAGAGGGCTTTTACTATGAGTGCGATGAACTGGAAAACTTGCAGTGTGGAGCGTCGTCGCTGGGCTCCCCCTTGATTGGGCAGTCAGTGCAAAGGCTGGATCAGCAATCGGGGTGCTCTGGCACGGAGCGCACCTCAGGTGGGCCGACCGGTATCCCCGAAGAAATATATGTTGAAACCTTAGACAAGAAGGCTGAATCCGACGTGGCTGACTCTTCTGGAGGTGTTTCACTTGAGGAGGGGAAAGCTGAAACGAAGGATCGAGTCTCTGACTCACCTAGTCCGACTAGATCCATCGAAAGCGCTATCTCCCGCGCGTGTTGTGGCAGGCGAACGCCATACACACGGCAAGAAGCGTGGCCGACCGAAAGGAGCCAAGGACAAGGCTGGAGGAAGGATTCGTAGAACAAAGAAACAGATGGAAGAACTCAGAAAGAGTTTGGCGCTGTTCGCAAGTGCTATTGGTGCCGCGTGCGAGATAGACGAAGATGAGGAAATCGTCGAATCGCATGTGATGCTGTCCGTTGCCAATGCATTAAAGAGTCCTGAAGCTGAAAAGTGGAAGGAAGTCATTGACATTGAGCATGCGAGACTACTAGCCTTTAAAACGTGGGAAGAAGCTACTGACGAGCAGCTAGCAACCGCGTTGCGGGCTCTACCGATTGCCATCATACTAACACGAAAGAGATGTGGAAAGTACAAGGCAAGAGCCTGTGTACTCGGTAATTTAGATCGTTCGGGAGAGCTAAACACCTTTGCTCCCGTGGTATCACATGCCGCTAATAGGTTGCTCCTCACCTCTGCGGCGTCAGAGGGGGACTATGTGATCCCGTTCGATTTAGATTCAGCGTTCCTCAGTGCCGAACTCGATCGAGATGTCTACTGCCGTCTTCCACCCATCTGGGCGAAACAGCATGGATACGAGATCGTGAAGCTCAAGAAAGCTCTATACGGCTTGAAGGACGCACCACGAGCATGGTTCAAGAGGTATCGCGAGATTCTAGCCAGTCTTGGTTGGGAGCCGTGTACTTCTGCGCCTGGATTGTGGCGCAAACCGAGCAGCAAAGCACCGGGGAAGTTCCTGAAGATGTCTGTCTATGTAGATGACAATCTTGCTACAGGTCCTGACCAAGATGAGCTCAAGACCGAACTAGGCCTCATTTTCACACGTGCTCCAGGCCGTGCGATTGAAGTCGAGTCAATTCTAACCCCCTGGGGTCTCGAATGGCTAAAGTTCGACTTCTTAGGTGCGACCGTGTACTATGGCCGTGAAGCTAAGCCGTTCAGACTGTGCATGGAGCAGCACATCGATAAAATTGCTAAGAAGTATGAAGTTCAACTAGGGAGACCGGTTTACTCGCCCAATTTTGACGAAACAACTTTTCTTGAAGACGGGATCAAGCTAGTTGATGGGTATCCCTTTCGTGAGGTAGTTGGTGCCTTACTATGGGTAGCTGTAACCGCGCGCCCGGATATCTCTGCTCCGGTAGCTGCGTTGGCTAGACATGTCAGTAAACCCACGTCAACAAGAATGGCCAAAGCAGCCAAGAAAGTCCTAAAATGCCTGGTGTCAACAAAAGACGAAGGAGTAGAATACTCACCAGAAAAGGAAGAAGAATTCAACAAAATATACGAGAAACTTCTACCAGAAGGCAGAGACATGCCAGAAGTAAACATATTCAGTGATGCTGGTTTCGCCAACTGCATCAAAACAATGAGAAGCACAAGTGGCTCCATAATGTATTACAAGGGTACACCCATAGCGTGGAGGAGTAACCGACAAACGGCTCGAGCCTACTCAACGGCTGAAAGTGAGTATATTGCAGCTTCTGACACGATAGTGCTCAGCGAGATGCATGACTTCACAGACTTCTATAAGCCTCTTCCAACCCAGTTGGTACACACACAGAAGGGCTTGTCTCCCTCCTTAGACAGTGCTGCATTGTGGATAGACAACCAGTCTGCGATCACAACAGCCAAAGCAACAGACGCTCGCCCTAAAAGTAGACACTATGCTTTACGTTACCTAAGAGTGCGCGACGCTGCTAGTAAGATCGTGTTCTGTCCTACCAACCTGATGAAGGCAGACCCACTTTCGAAACTAACCTGCAGTGCCACTCAGCGTAGACTTATACTACACCACGTAGATAACCCGATCTCTACAAGTAGAGAAGATGATTGTGATTCCTCTGATGATGAACCAGATGAGGACGATTTAGCTTACTATAGCGTAACATATTCGGTCTATTTTGGTTTCTAAACCACCGTAGCCAGGTCACATACACTAAACAAGAGACGTGATTGCCGTGACTCAACACACAGCGAGGCGGTCACGTGAGACGGACTTCAACCCGCATCGATTGAGGAGGGGTGTTGGTCATGTATGGCCCAAGCCTCTCGGATGTCGTGGCGTTCTGTTCTCAGTGGCTCACACAAAGCCTCGTGCTCGACTGTCATCGGGATGATCTCACAAGATATGAATGTCCATGATCATGAATGCACATCCAATGCGCATTCAATGCATAATCATAATGATCAAGGTGTAGACTAGGCACGGTTGTACTGTACTGATCCTAGTCGTATGATGCGTGTTCAGTCCGATCCCTTCTGACATGCTCACGCTGCTGATGTGTGACTCATCTCACCCAATGAACCAGACAGGGACTACACCAGCCAGAGATCGCAAGTCTCAGGCAGGAGTGTCAAGATTTGCTTGCATTCAAGATTCTGACTTTGTGTTTCCACTGAGAAACGAACCAAGGCGCGGAGGCCTGTGTTCTTGTGGTCCAACAGAAAGATTAGAGTGAAGACTAGCACTACTAGTACTAGTCGTTGTGGTACTAGTATTTAACTAGTACAGTAGACAGAAGTGTAAAAAGTAAAAAAAAGAGCAAGAAAAAGCCAATTCTGTCTCTGTCATAGAGAATCATATTTCTTCGGTCGAAATGGCATCTCATCCAGGTGCACGACATTGGCTGCCGCAGCATCGTAATCCGTCAAAAGTTCATTGAATTTCCATTCCAGATGTTCCTCTTTGGCACCACCGTCTAACGGAAGCAAAGGCTCCTTATCCTTCTCGTGTAGTCGTTGAAAGCGTCGCAACGTTTTCGGGGTTAGAGGAGGAAGTACTTAATCATTAGCCTTACTTATAGGAGAAAGAGAATCTGTAGATGAAGAAAAGCACTAGAAGTAGTAAGAGAGAAGAAAAGCTATTAATCAGTAGTAAGAGAGAAGAAAAGCTATTCTTGTATCAATCTATGAGAAAGAGACAAGGATAGAACGTGTAAATAAAATGTCGATGTCCTCCAGTACTTATTTTCACTTAGACGTCGACCAGTCTTAAATCTATCTCCAGTTCGAAGAAGAGTTCGTTTTTTAGTGCGGTGTTTTTGATCCCGCGATGGTCGAATTTAATAAGCAGCTGCTCCATTGCGCGACTTCGCATGCGTCTGTCTATGGTCTCCATCTTTTTTCTTAGCTCTACTTAGAGCTTCCTGTAAGTGGACTCCATCTCGAGCGTCATCCTGGGCTTGCTTTTCCCTTAGAGGAACAAGGCCCCAAGGTGCTTCTGGAGATGGATTACCTGAAGCCTTAATCTACACCCTTCTTGTCCTTCAAAAATCGCGCCCGTTCGTCTCGCCAAACTTGCTCTGCAGAGCGACCAGGTATGTGTCGCAAAAAGGGCTCCTTCGGTACAAAGAGTTCAACCTCATCCGGCTCGTCAGCGTAATTGCTGAACACATGATCGTCTTCTTCACCATCCTCTTTTCGTTCCTCTCTAAGAAGCGCTCTAACACCTTCTCCATGTAGGCGAAGATTGACTCCACCAAACGTGTTTTTCTCGTAGAATAAGTGCGTCGCCAATGGTTTCGGCATCATTTCTTCTCCCCGCTCCGACAACAGCTGCAACCACAAGGTACTCCCTTCGTGACCAGGTAATTGAAAATAGCCCACAGTGATGTTAGAACTACCAGAAATCCATCTTGAAGCGCATCTTCCTGATGCCCGTTTTCCTCTGAGGAGCGGACCCAAGATGCCGGCGAAGATGAATTTCTTGAAGCCTTAATCATGGCATCAGGCGAGTCTAAGTTGCAGACACTCGAGAGGCGCCAAGTTGAGTCCCCCTGTAAGAGTGAAGACGCACGCATGGCATCGAAGGCCTCGTAAACTTCAAGCTGGCGGAGATCGGCTCCACAGGGACCCAGGCGCAAACTCAGTCCCTGATCTTGTCCCGCTTCTGGAATATTCAGCAATCTATGAATGTCCTGGGAGGTTGAACCACGCGCAGTGCTGTCGTAAGCAAGAATATGGTTCGAAGAAGTAGAATTCCTACCAATTTCTTCAATACCAGCATTGAGAAGAAGACTTTCTTCCAACTCCTGACCTCCCATTCTCGTGCTCAAAGCGCCGAATGTTGTCGCTCCCAATGTCATTCTTGGCTCTGGCATGTTGATCAAATCGCTTGCCCATGTCGGCATTCGTGAATTAGAGGTTGAAAGTTGGCATCTCTAGCTCGCATTTCTACTATGGCTTTCCTACTTGAGATGGCCATAGAGACGCGCATAGAGATGTCAACTCCCAAGCCTTAAGTGAAGATGTTCTTGTTGATGTAGAACTCCTATCCTCTTCCCCAAAAGATGAAACAAAAACTTCTCCAAATGCAGCCTGCATCTTCTGGAAAAAAGCTAATTCAGCTGGAAACCGTGCCAAAGAAAGCTCTGTCAAGGATGCGACAGGCATCGGGGGGGGCTCCTCAGGTTCTACGTCTTCGTTCTCGGACGAAGAGGAACACTCGAGAAGATGGGCATGATGACGCAGAGCAGCGAGGCGGAGGTACTTGTTGGTAATTAGAGCTCAAAACAGTTGTTCACTTCTTCAGGAGTCCATTTTGCTTCAGACCTTCAAGAAGAAGGAAACGGAGGAAAATCAGCCTTAGAAATGATTTTGAACCGAAGAAGACCAGGTCGTTACATCTATTTAAGCAAAAAAATATATCAAGGAGCCTTAAGGTAGTGTAGTTGTTGGAATGCCCCTGTTGATGGTGTTGTCGTCCTAGAGATGCTAGTAACGGAGAACCTAGGGGACAAGAAGACCCGTCTTGCAAGGCGTAGGAGCTATCATCAGTATTGAAGAAGTAAGAGTAGTCAAAGCGTTCACTTGGCGAAGGCTTGTCCTCAAAAGGTGGCTCATCCGATGAGGCTACCGGATGATAATCTTCTTCAGATTTGTTTGGTGTAGTTGTAAAAGGAAAAGCGCCAGCTGCTTCGGCATCTTCAGACATCAAGGTAGACTCGTCCCCAAGAGCAGGGGTCTGTGCGTCAACATCTTGTGTCGAAGTCTCTTCTTCGTCTTCGCCTTCCTGCACCCCCGCCAATCCCCTCTCTGATGTGCCCAAGCTTTCCATGTGTTTTTCTTGTTCCTTGATCAACTCCTTGCGCAACTCAGCCACCTGCTGTCCAAGGTATACCTTCAAACGCGCACAAAGCCGTCTTGGTGGAACTGCATCCTTCTGCCTCTTTCCGGGATCTTCATGGAGATGGGTCCTACTTTGTTCATGTTCTTCCTCAGAGTCAGAGTCAGAGGACAAGCCAACCAAGTCGTCCACAGGGACAGCAAAGAGCGCTTTTTGCAACTCTTTTGGAAGGCAGTCCCAAATAGATGTGCTGGTACTAGATGTGTTTGATGTGGAGTTGGTCTTGGTCTTGGTCGTAGTTCTTTCACAAGTTTGTTCTAACCTTCGACTTTCGTCAAAGCGTTGTAGTACCCGACAGAGATCTAAAACGCCATCTGCTATACGTTCGGCGCCTGCATGATACCAAGTTGGAATAGTCTTCTGTCGAGTCTCCAGTTCCGCAAGAGTCAGAGAAGTATCGACCTCCACTGGACCATGTGCGAGATCGTGTCCAGCACCACCAGAAACATCACAAGAACTGGCTTCAAGATTTGCAGAAGGCGTTCGTTTTGGTAATTTGTTTTCCTCATCTTCACAGCTTCTCTTTTCTTCTACTTTCAGTGGAGTTTTTTGATCTTCAGGGAATGCCTCTTCGTCTTCTTTCTGATCAGTGGCATGTTGCGAAGCTTGTTCTTTCACAGCTCTATGTTCTCCGAAAACGGCCGAGAACTTCTCCCCATTCAAAGCGACTTTCGGAAAGGTGTCCTTGTTGTAGTTTCCTGCTTTCCCTAGTAGTCGTAAGTCCCGTTTTCGTCGTCGCATCATCGCGCAGATCGGTCCGCTGCTTTCTTTAGAAAAAATTCGTAGTCCCAGGGCTGCAACTTTTTCTGGATCAACAAGAGAAATGCGTTGTCCTTTAGTACCGATTCTAACCAGAGAAGGCGTGATTCGTTGTCGGTGATTGCGATAGTACTCGTCGCGCTCAGCCTGCTTGTTTACGATCAATGTGGCAAGAGCTATGGTGGGGTCGCCTTTTGTGCCTGGATGAAGGGGCAGATGTAGCGCGTCCTCGTCAGCGAAAAAGTCATCAGAGCAGAATGCAGCACAAATGGAGTCCGCGTCCTCGTCATAGGTCAGTGGAACATTTTCTCCCGTTCCCGCGCTAGAAGTAGAGCTTGCCGATACTGACGACAGATCTGAGCCTGCAGCTTCAACACTAGCAGTATGAGAATCATGTTGCGAATCATCTTCTACTTCGTCTTCTCGTTCATCTGCTGCAGAAGTAGACGAACTATTTTCCTGAAGTAGTTGTCCTTGACTTGCTTGTCCTTGACGGCCTTCATTCCAATCATTTTCTCCACGACTATCAGGGCCCAAGGAATGAGTGCCATTGTGGTCGTTGTTCTGCGTATGTTGAGTACTTCTGCCAGCACCAAAGAACTTGACTGTTTCCTTAGTAATAGCTGCTGCGAGATCCAACATGAAGAACTCCTCTGAAAAAGCGGACTCAGTATCGTAGTCCGAGTCGACCACGTCTTGTTCTGCGTAGGCATCTTCATGGTCAAGAACTCCTAGGCGTGGCATCCACCATTTCTCGTATCCACTATCCTCTTGCTGTAGTTGTTGTTGAATGTCGAGTGCATGCTGTAGTGCCTCTGGTGTTATGGGTGCGTGCTGTTGTAGCGCGTGTGGTGTTATGTTCGAGCTTGCAACTTCATCACTGTCGTGGTCGTCTGCGTCAACGTCTTGGTGTGTTGCAGCAAAAGCTGAAGCATCATTGTTTTCGCTCGGCGTTACAGGCACAAGAAGATCTTCACTTGATGGATTAGTGTTAGGTGTAGGTGAAGGCAAAAGCTCTTCAATTGTACCGTCAGGGGTTGCAGGCGCAACGAAGTCTTCACTTCTTGTATCATCTTCACCTTCTGACGAGCTAGATGTCTCATCCCCATCAAACCCGCGACGGCGTCCCCTGGTCCGACTCTGAGTTCTGGAACTAGTGGCCACTATCCTACTAGGGCAGGACTCCTCATCCTCTTCACAATATGGCTCCGCGCTCTTTCCATCCTCCAATGCCTCACAATAATCAGTACTTGCACTTCTCAATACTGCATCGTCATTTTCTAGTACAGCCAGTGCTTCGTTTTCGCTATTAACATGAACGCTATTACCCACTAGCAACACTTTTCTGAGGGCCCTTCGCTCGGGTCTACTTCTGATCCATAGAAAGCTCGGATCCGTGTGTCGGAAAGTGTGAAGTCTACCACCTTGGAGAGGCTGGGCAAGAGCGTGGTGGTGTAGTGATTCATCCCCAAAGTTAGGGGTTGCAAGTTGACCGATCCAGGTCGCATATCTATGACTTTCCTCCTTGAAAAGGCCATAGATAAGTAAGCGTACAGAGAGGTCAACTTTCAACTCATAACAGCATAGAGTCCTTCTCCGCGTGCGAAGTGGGTGGTTCGTAGCGTCTGTAGCTGCTGTGTCTGTTCTAGTGCCACATCCCGCAGTCGTTGCTGGGTTTCTTCACTGAAGCTTCTGAAAAAGGACTCTGCTGAAAATGCAGGCTTATTGATATGATGATCTGCAGCATCTGAGTGCTGTGAGCAGAGTGAGACAACTGCCTGTTGAGACGTGCTGTTGTAATTTTGAAGTCGCGGAATACATCCAACAAATTCCGACACAAAGTCGATGCGTCGACCAGTGCGCCTCTGCTGATGATGTGGCTTCAACGCGGCGTACAGTGCGCCGCGTCGCACCCCGATCGGGAACAATGAGGTAGTCTCTCTTAGCAACGCCTCTATTTCCTCAGATGTAGATGATGTGGAAGTAGTTCTGGCAATTCGATTCGCCATTTTGTAGACTGTTTTCTTGGATTTCTTGAAACTAGTGGACTCGTCAGCCAGATCCTTTCGAACGTTGTCGTTCAACTCCAAAAACCTTGCTACATGAAATCGATAGCACAGCTCTGTCTGGCCACGGTTGTCCATATCGAAACCGTGGTCCTGGATGGCAAGGAAATTTTTAGGATTGATACTATGAATCCGATGGAGGTCGTTTTTCAAACCAGCTAATCGACTTGGAGAAACACCTTTAGTGAAGTAAAATCGGTGCTCCTCTGGAACGGGCGCAAACTTCTCCAGATTCAGTGGTGGTCTACCGGTTCTGCGTGGATGCTTC
Organism: Amoebophrya sp. A25; assembly: GCA_905178165.1. NCBI lineage: Eukaryota > Dinophyceae > Syndiniales > Amoebophryaceae > Amoebophrya > Amoebophrya sp. A25. Next base: position 140,178 of record CAJINU010000117.1, on the reverse strand, counting down.
AGCAATTCTATCTTCACTCGCGGCAAAAGAGCGCACGGCCGATCGACGGTGGAGGCTAGTAAAGCTCTTCTCCTCGCGTCATTCGGACTTGCCTCCGTGAAAATGCGAGCATCATCGAAGACCACATCATGTAGACAATCAGCTGTGACTAGTTGAAAGGCAGAATCGAAATCGAAGTCAGGAGACGTGCTCGCATCGGAGTGATCTTGATCCTCCTCGGATGAACCTAGTAGAACAAGCGTGCCATCTTCTCCTAAATAAGAGGAAGACACTATCGGAGAACATCCATCATCCAGTCCAACATCCGTGGAACAAGGAGAGGCAAGGAGTTCAGCGCGGCGTTTTTCCTTCACCCAGCTCTCACGTTGGACGTGGACGTCGTCGTTGTTCTGCCGGGTAAGAGATTTGTGATTGTGTCGAGTGGACGTAGCAGTGGTCTCGTTTTTGATCTGCCCAGCATCGCTTTCATTTTCAACGACACGACTTCTGTCCCGTGAAGATGTTTCAAACAGCACAGATGCATAGCCCTTTCGATCAGAGGGTGGTATCTGCAATAGTTCCACCACTTTGCGCATGAAGATGCCTGCACTGTCGAAGTCCTGCACTTTTCTTGGGCCCCAACGTCCTCCGCCTCCCAGAAAAGAATTCTGAAATAAATCTAACATCTGCACAGCTTTGTCGAAGATTGCGCTCACAGCAAGACGAGGACAAACGTCTAAGGCTCTAGTTGCTGCATCTTGCATCGCCACTGTACATACGTGTCTGGCTCGCGTGTACTTGTGAACTTTCGTGCGCAAACCTGTGTCATCACATGCGATGGCAAGATACGACTTCCTGCTCTTCATTTGCATCTCATTCTCAACCATCTTCCTAGAGGCTCTCGACAGGTTTTGGGCGCTTCTGTCAACATTATGCACGACGGTTTGGAGCTGGAGAGCGACCGCGGTGGAAAGATGATCGTCTGGTTTTTCATCGCCGGAGATAGAAAGGGAGTTGTTTTGCCGCTGTTCTTGAGTAGTAGATCTGGCGAAAGACTGAGCCGCAGTGTTCGCGAAGCGAGCAAGAATCAATGGCGCTGCATCCATTCTTTCTTGATCTGTGTTGACACGACTGGACGCATCTTGCTTACTTGGTCTTTGGGGTTGTCCTTGTTTTCCTTGTTCTACTTTGTCGCCTAGTAAACCTGCGCCAGCGGTTGCACATAAGGCTTCTCCGTAGTAGAGCTGTTCCCTTTCGAGATTTTGCTTCCAGTCGATCACAAAATATGTCAAGCGGGCGTGTTGGAGCAGTCGCTGATGCTCAACCTGCAAATTGTCTACAGATCCTACAGGAAGGACATCAGCGTCTGCTTCTCCAATGTGAAGGTCAGCTTTGGCACTTCTAGTTCTCTCCACCACTTCGAACGAGCCACCTTCGTCGGCCTGTGATAGTCGAGCAGATACAGACTCAGTAGAGCTAGAACGATGTATTTCGCTACTAGAAGAACTCGAGCGTCTTCGTCGATCACAACTCTTCATATTATCACCAGCCCCCTCCCCAGCAGCGCAGGCATCCCCTCTGTACGCCTGAATTCTCAGTTCTGTTTCGGTCACTATGGAGACACTCAAAGTTCGACGGGAAGATTTGACGTCCTCGCTTTGCTGCAGAGGGTAATCGCGCTGTGCAAAGGCTGTTGGGGAATCGTCATCCAACAACTTCAGTAGCGGTCTCTCGTAGATGCCGTCTTTGTCGCCACGCTCAGGGTCATTGTAGATAGCTGGAGAAGGTAGCAACCGATCCAAAACCGCAGAAGTCAAAGCCGGTGGACTGTCTTTTGGCTCACGTTGCTCACGAGCTCCTGGACGCTCTATTCTTTGTCGTCCGTCTTCGGGAACATCAGCAATCCCGTCTTCAAGAACTGCGCCATGTCCGCTGTCGTCAGGCTCAACATCACTGCCAATGTTCGTTATCACTGAATCTGCAACATACTTGATGTCACCACAATCTTCGGAACCAGGTTGACTTTCATCTCTAGCAGGAGCTCTAGCTCTACGAGATACCATTCCTAGATCCGCCTGACCCGGATCTTCCGCATTGTGGTAGTTATCGTCAGACGATATTAATGCTAATTCCGGATCCGCACATGGCCTCTCCAGCTCCCTCTCATCAAGTACAAGTCGTCCATGAGGTCCTGAGGACACAGATCGCGACACAGAAGTTGTAGCCATGGCGGCCCCTTTCTGCGGTCTCTGCTGGTGTTCATCTACTTTTACTTCTATATGCGTTTGAGGATTAATATCATTACTTCGCATCTTCATCCAGACTGGGTGCGTGAACTCGTGATCCTCTACTACATCGAGTAAAGGCCTTCCCTCTGGGGGGCTCCATGAGGCTTCGGAGACATTACCATCAGACCACGCAGATTCCCACTGACATTTGCCGCCCATGGCTATTCTCGTTCGGAATTCTTGCCTGATGACGTCCATCACGTCGACACTCATGCCATGATCGCGCCAGTTCTGCAAGACAACATTTGGTGGAGTTGCTTCTTCATTTTCATTCTCTTTGGAAGGAGTGGCAGGAGATAGTGCTTCTGTTCCTTGTTGTTGTGCGCCAGTGCTAGGATCCGGAGAAATTGGAGCTGCTCCACCTCGATCGAAGACTGACTCTTCGTGGTTAGTAGTACGATCCTTCTCGTCAACCTGTAGTCCTTCTATGATGCGTTGCCAAGCAGTGTAAGCGGAGTCCTGCGTTGCTTCTAGGTTCGTTGGTTCTTCTTCTCCAACGTTCAAAGTCTCCATAGACGCCACCTGATGACTCGTGAACTCCGCAAAAACAGCCTGCTGCTTCTCGATTTCCTCCTCGACGACAGCAGTGATCGCAGCACAAACGTCGGCATTCATTTCACCGCGAAAGGAAGTCGTGGAAGTAGGATGAATCCTTGTGTTTGTTCTTCTAGACGCACCTTTAGTCTGGGAATCATTTCCTCGACCACCTCCACTGAGATCAGTTACGTCCACATCGAACTCAAACACCAAGTGCCGTAAAGGTAGACGCTTGTCGTCCCTGTCTTTTTTTATATGGGCACCGTCCTTTGCGTCGTAAAACTTCTCCATTTCGGCAAACAAGTCGCTTCGCTCATTGACGTACTCCTCCAATGACAGCCAGTCGGTGCCTGTTGCTGCGGCATCAAATGGCACAAAATCTTCGTCGAGAAGTTGTTGGATCAGATAGGTTTGGTCGTCTTTGTTCCGAATGCAACAGCTGAGGAAGTTTTCGTCGATAGTATTCGTGGAAGTCACCACATCTGCTTGACGTGATTCATCTCCTTCAGTATCGTAGAATTTCTTATGCAGGAAAACATTGGCACCAACAGACCCGGATCGAGCAAGATCTTCATGAAGAGAGGTATTACTTTTAGTGTGATGTAAGAGAATCTTTGGTTTGGTTTCCTCTTCAATTTGGGCCCTCTTTCTTTCAAAAAAGGTTCGAATATGTGCCTCGAATGGATCACCGCTGCCTTCCTCTTCGGTTTGGTGGGTAGTAAAGTTCGCGACAAATCGCTTCAAGCTTTTCTCATATTTGCTCCCGACGCAGACAGCCCATATGTCGCTCTGCATTGCAGACATGTGCTCAAAAATGCGCCTAAGATGGGCAATGGGCGTCTGATCCGCCCACCTGCCTGTCATTAACTCTAGCTGCAGAAAAATTTCGTCGGCCTTTCTTGCGTACAATTCGCGATGGATTTCAGTGTCGCCTTCATGCACTACCCAGTGCCGGACTTCCCTTTGGTACTGGATGTAGTTCTGGTTGTAGTTCTGCCCTTCGTCGCCTTGACTTGGTAATGGTGGTCGTGCTGATGGTGGAGCTGGAGGTTTCGAGGATAAATAGATACAAGATGTTGAAGACCCCTCTTTTAAGGCTCCAGATTCTTTTGTTCCAGGAGTTGTACCTTTCTGGGCTAAGATATCTTTTAGCTCAGGCATGTAGTTGAAAGTTTCGAGCTCAGCATCCGCCGAAAGGCACAGTCCTAAAAGACTCTCCCGCATGTCTAGAGCCTCGGTATGAGAAGAAAGAAGGGCATCGAACTCTCGCAGAGCATGCTGGAATGTCTCGCAGGCTTCATCGGAGATTTTTCCAGGACGAGGACGCATTTGAGTCTGTTCTTCCTCCATCTCCTCGACAGGAGATGCTGCACTCGTCGGAAAAGTGGTTGAGACTTCAGTAGCACACTTGCTAGCCTTCGTGCTTGCAGCACCTGTTGACCTTGTCTGCCCAACAGAAGTTGGGCTGCTCAAGCGGTCACTAATCGGAGTAGTCGAACCAGTAGTCGCAGATTGAGAAACATGATGATCGGACGACAGGTCTATATTTTTGGCCGCAGAGTCGGGAGAAGGATAAACACGATCTTCATCCAAGTCTTCAGTGTCGGCAGATGGAGATGAAAGACGATCATCATCATGTTGTGCACCAGCTGCTCCTCGAAGGCCACAGTATACCTGTTGCCGCGCAGCAGAAAGCTCCTGTTTGTGATACTTTACCCAGTGCAGGATAAGCCTATCTGCCGCTTCAAGAAAGGCAAAGTCTTCGCGCGTCAAAAACAGGGTCCTTAATGTACTTTCAAGGCCACTGAAATCATCAGCATCCCACTCAGAAGTGGAGCTCTTCGTGTTTTCCACTTCTTTAGCGTCCTTGGAGGTGGGGTTCAGGCTTTCTCTAGCCTTGGGAGAACTAGAAGAGGTCTGCTGGGCCATGGCCGTAATGTTGTCCGCGAGCTGGAGGTGCTGATCGTCGTTCCCAAGCTCCTGGCGATGAGAGGTGAGCAGTGCAGACTCAGTGTCCTTCGTAGTTGTGAGATGCTCGTCTTTATCTTCCGGAGTTACAGTTTTTGCATCAGTTGATACTACAGCGAGAGGTCGCTCATCCTCAGGAGGTAGAAGCCTTTCTTTCGCAAGGGTTGATGCTGGAGCGTCGTGTTCTTCAGCATGACCAACGTCATTGATTTTCTTCTTGTCCTTCTTCTTGTGGTCCTTCTTCTTCTTATTTGGGGTCAACATCAAAGTAGTTTTGTCTACTTCTAGCATGGTGTTCATTTTACCCTCCTCGTCTTGCAGAGGACCATCATGATTTTTATTAGCCATCGTTCCTTGCAGACGAAGATGAGTTCCAAGATACAACAACTGCCCTTTGCCTTTTCTCCTAAAAACTTTCTCAACTTGCTTTCGTCGCTTGATTTCAGCCCTGAGACAGGATCGAATGGCTTTCCACCTCAGGGAGCGGTCCTTCCAGGCGAGTTTGATGTCTTCCTGAACTTCCTGGAGACGCAGATCCACAGCGCGATCGTAATGCTCTCGGATTTCTGTCAGTTCGTATCTATGCAAACGTTCGGCTTTCGAGCATTTGACACGTAGAAGAGGATCCCTGTCCTCCAGCTCGAGGAGGTCGTGATTGATGTTAGAAGTAATCGTGTTCTGGTGATCATAGTTTTCGTTTTTGTTTGCTACGTTTGGTTCGTTTTTCATAGGCTGCTCTCCGTCTTCTTCTTCTTGATCATCCTGATGTCCCTCGGCGTTGCTACCTTCACTAGTTGATGTACCTTGGTCATGTCGGCCTCTGAAGTTGTCCTCTAACTCGTGCTGTCCTGCTTGGTCTTCTTCTTCCTCCCGAGAAGAGCTCTTAACTACAGGAGTTGTCGTGGTAGCATCTACTTCTCTCATATGAGTCATAGCATCGAGAAACGACGAAGCAATGCTATTGCCGAGTAGTTGCATCGAAGATGGGATACGATTGCGCCAGAAATCTTCGAGGAGATCATGTGGCTCGATTCTCAGTGTTGACTTAGTGAAGGCGGTGGGATTCGTCGCAGTTGAAGCAGGATATCCGCCTCGATCCGGAGCAACTGCCTCTATACCCTGTTCAGCACCATTCTCGACTTTGTGACTCCCACACGGCGACAAGGACTCCATCTTTTTCAGCTGATTTACCAATGTCCGGCAATCGTGTCTCAGTTTCTCCTCCCTTTGTAGCCATCCTGGAACCAAATACAATGGAGGGACTGGGGGTAGAAGATGACTCAACTTGCTTCTCTGCGAGTCTACTGGAGGTGCTGTGAAGTTGCGGTCTTTTCCATCTTCATCCCTCTGCCCTTCCTCTCTTTCTTCGAGAATATCCTCCATATCCAACGCCCTCTCAGCTGCTTGCCGGACTGTAGTGCAGAGCTTCCAGTCCACGCTGCTTCCCGGTTGAGAACTCAGACTTTCGAGATTCTGCAGAAACGTCAGTAATTGGTCCTCAGGTCGGACGATGGCGTAGCCCGAACGGCTCTCTTGCTTCTTGTCTCTCTTTGTACCAGCAGGACCGACATCCTTCGTTGAGGCCTTACTGAGACAGTTCTTTCCAGCATCGTCATCAAGTCCTCCGACATGGTCCATCAGCACAGCGTCGTTCTCTCTGCGCCACTGCGACGCCAGCGAATAATGGTCGACATTCGTAACGACGTCTCCAACACGCTCAATATGCTTGACTTTGCGTCCCTTCCCGCGCTCCAAGAGTAGGCATAATCCTCGTTCACGCCTGTCTCGGTCGGTGCGATACCTTCTCGGGTCCGACATCAAGGGTAAAGCCTCGCGTAGAAGACGTCGGAGCGCAACGACAAAGAGCTTTCGGGCTTTGTATTCCACGTCACCTATCCTGTCGGTACTAGCGACAAGCCACCTCTCCCAGTCGGCGTGAAGCAACCGGTTTGTTCTCTGCAGCATGCAAATCTGCACAGCAGCGACTCTGGTCATCTTACGCCGCAGACGGTCTAGACGTTAGAATATGCAGAGAAGGTTTAAATAAAAGCAACAAAGAACCCAAGAAAAGGAAAACATACTGTCTCTTTCTTAGATAGTGAGCACCTGATAGGAGATGTGCTCAAACTTAGTTACTAACTGATGAATGTCCAACAGTATTGGATCAAGGTAAGCAACAAGTAGACAAGTCCGTGTCTACAGAAGAACCTCATAATTTAGATTGTTCTCTGCCCGTTGCATGCGTTTCTTTCGGACTTTGATGATGGCACGCAGAAAGTCTTGTCGTGTACGAATTTTCTTGTCGATTAGAAAGGTGTAAAGTGCTTCTCCCTTCGGCTGGTCTTTAGGTTGGTGTCGAAGTGCAGACGCAGAAGCTCGCTTCGAGTTTCTCTCTGTTTGTGCAAGGCCTGTGTCTTCCTTTCCCACGTAAAAATTACCGTGATCGAACTGAAACTCAACCTGTTCGTTCTTGCCATCAACAGTGCTATCAGACTCGGACAGATCCAACTGATTACGTGTAATTTGAGGACTAGTGGACGAGCGGCAATTCTTCCTCGAACTGCGATAGCGCGCCATTTTACTGTTCTCTGGATCGATTTCTTCGACATCTGGGTTCTCCATTAGCCATCTAAGAAAGCTGCGCTCGTCGTCATGCAGGAAACACTTCCCGACGCGCCACCGCGTCAGACGCCATGGCTCTTTCACTAGCTCGCTGTTTTTGATGCTCCGCCACAGAGGATGCGTAACTTCCTCTGCGAGGCCTGCTGTTGGTTCATCCAAAAGGGTGTTGTCATCGTAGCGGTCGTTCAAGCGTGAAAGATCAAGGAAGCGCGATTGGCAAAGTAAGTCTTGTTGTATTGGGTGGAGGAACGTAAAACTGCCAGTATTTTTCCTACTACAACTAGGCGAGCCTTTGCCTACCGCAAGAACAGTTCCTGTCGGGGGACACGCACTAGTCGCCGTTTGCAGTAACCTCTTCGCCCTTTGGATCGCATGCGATTCTACATTCTTCACTGCCTGCGTATAATGTTCTTGCGGCACTTCTTGATTCTTGAAGGAAATCTTCTGCCAACTGTTTCTTTTCTCGTTCCATTCTGCGTGAATCTCACTAGTCCAGCACTGGTTCTGCGGTCTTCGCATCACGTGGCCCTCATCGGCTGCACCTCTACTACAAATGGAGCAGAGTGTCGCAATTGGAATCCACTTCCTGTCTTTGACACTGAAACCTCGTTGGAACCACTGCTTCTTCTCAACGGAAAACGTGTAATCGATCCGAGGGCAGGTAGAGATGTCGAACAAATATCTTCTCTTGTTGTAGTTACAGCTTCGAGACTCAGGCTCAGCGGTTCTACTTGAAGGTGATAAATATTCCACGTACACGAAATGAGAATGGCCCCGAATCTGCACTCCCCATCCATCTTCTTCTCCTCGTTGAATGTCTTCCTCCTCTGCCAATGTGTCCTCAGCATCACCTGTTCCGCTTCTCCTCATGCACCAGTAGCCAGTTGCGAGCTCAACCCAAGTTGCTCCATCGTCGTAGCCTAAATGGTAGACGTCTTCGCTGTCGTAGAAACCATAGACCCAACGCTGCAGAGTCGGGTCGAAACGATCCACCAGTTGCCAGCGACCACAAGCGTCGAAGTTTCCAGGTAAACTTCTCACAAACGCCTGGCGGTGCTTCTCCCGCCATACAGTGTGTGCAGGAGAGTAAGAAGTTAGGTCACAAGCTGTGACTTGCCGTGAACGACCAGAAATATACTCAATGTCTGCATTTATCGTCGCTTCGTCTAAGCGAAGATCGTCGTAGTTCAAATCTTCATGGCATCGACTGGACGACTTAATAGCCCTATAATTAGTTGCATTTGTAGCACTGCCAACCTGTAGCAACGGATGATCCCGCAATTTCTCGCGGATTTCTCTTCCCGTCTTCGAAGCTAGTAGGCCAGTGTCGAGTTTCGCAGTCAATCCCAACGCAAGCGTGTCTGCTTTTCGCTGTGCTGCGACAAAGCCGTGAGGATCGTCGATTCGATCAACTGGTTCTAGGTCTTCCAGAAAGCGGACGCGTCTCATCCTCAAGGGTTGCGGAGAAGCATAGTTATCTTGGCCTTGAAAGTGCGCCAAAGACGACTGCAGCAATGTAGAGATGTTCGTGCCAGGCATTGTTGACTGAAAATTATTATCTATCTTGGTCGTGGCATTCATCATGTGTTTCTCCTCTTTCTCAAGCGCCTGCAGTCGCTTCTTGAAAAGCACAAGACGTCCTTCCACTCTCCGCTTTTTCTCGCGCAAATTGCAGAAGTGTTGTTTCAGAGGGTTATTTTGTAACCGACTCGTCTCAGGCAACGACGAAATAACATTAGGGCTATCGCCGTTGCATCCCAGATAGCATCCTTTGCTTCTTTTGCTAGTTGAAATGGAAGCCAAGGATGACGTTGAGGATCCACCCTGCGTAGTTGCCTTAATAACACCAGTACTGTACTCGTCATTCATCAACTTTACGTCGGCATACTTGTAGTTCTTGTTGCGCAAACGATTGTAATCGTGTGCCTTGCGCCAATCGGTTATCTTCTGTCGCAATTTTTTCCTCTTCCCACGCAGCGCCTCGATTTCGGCATTAAGCTCTTTCTTTTTCTTCCCCGTTCTTTCGGACAGAAGGAGACTCTGATAGAAGTGATGGTCGGAGGTTCTTGTAGTTGTGCCTCGTCCGATAGAATTTTTGTTAGAGCTCAAAACAATTCACTTCTTACAGTCTCATTCTTTCAAGATCCTAAGAAGGAAACAGTAAAGGATGACACGTGAAAATGATTTGTATTCTTGGGCCATAATTTTGTCTTCATGCATTGGCTTCAGAGAGCCTCCGTGTTTCTCACCTTTTCGTCGTTCCTTTTTGCGTTCAACCTCACGTCTTGCAACAGCGGACTTGAGTAGATTGGCAGTTTCAATATCCGTCAAGGGGAAAGACGATGACATATCCTGGCCAGGGGTGCGTTCTGCAGAATCGAGAGGCGTTTTTTCGCTCTTCTTTTCACGTCGTTGATGCTCTGCGGTTTTGGAAACCCTCGTTCTACTCGGACAAAGGTGAACATCTACAACTTCGCACCCTCGTTCTACTCGCACTCCCGCAGAAAAGCTAGCAGAATCATTCAACAGCATCATACTATCGTCCCCAGCAGCTGCATCACCCGTCATTATAGCTGACGTAGCGTAGGCGTCCACGACAACCTTGTTAGCCGCGTCCTCGTCGTCGTCTTCTTTCTCCTCATCGACAAAGCCATTGCGAGCGAAGGCATGGGGCAGCGACAGAGGCAGCTCTCCCTCGGTCTTCGGGAAGATGAGTTCGTCCTCCAGCTTCATGACGTCCCAGTTGATGGATTTGAGCAGGCTAGCTATAGTTTCAGGATCCGCTAGCACATCGTTGCGCGGAAGCTTGTGTTTGCTTTTGACTCTGTGGATGTGCTTATGCATCTCGACTAACAGCTGCACTTCATTTTTCTCAAGGTCTTCTTCGTCGATATCTTCCGCACCCAGACGGAACAAAGCTGGATTAGAGAAGATGACAGATGGTGATCACGAGGATGTAAGTTCATATAGAAACGAAAGAAATTCCAAAACCAAAGGCTTGCTCCCTAGATCTTGATCAGGTAAGGATTTAGGAAATGCGTAAACAACCAAGAGTTGTAAACGGTATCGGTAACGGAGTGACGCTATAACTCACAAAATCAATGCGGATTACTACAACCATTAACTTTAATATGTTCTGCTAGTGCATCTTCGTCTGCTTCCTCATTCTCCTCTTTCAAGATTTGCACCAGGACTTTCTGTAGACGTGGAGAAAGCCCATCACGTTGATAGCGCATTTTCTCCAGGTGATTGGACACTTTCTGGCGATTCGACAGCTCTACTGCATCATCCTGAGGCCCTTCTGCTTGCGAATTCTTGTCTTCCTCCTCCTCGTCTGAATCCTTGTCGGAGTCGTCCTCTGCGTCTACTTTTTAGAATAGCAATAGAGTTATACCTATAAGGTCCTTGGTAAGTCTCCTTGAAAAAAGTACCAGAGCGACCAAGGACAAAAGAAAAATTCATTGCGTCAGAACTACCTGACTCGAAAGGTCTACTTTTAAGCGCCAGGATTCAAAAGCAAAAGGCCGCTGACCATGAAAAGAGATGATGTGGATTCAACATGCTTGAGCTTGACCACTTGTTCAAAAAAAATAAGGATAAATAGTAGTGGCCTGTGCCAGTTAAAGTGTAGCTTAAAATCTATGTATCAGTTATCAATCTGAATCTGAGTCGAAAAAACGCCATAAAGAGAGTCCATGTCGTCGTCGCTTTTCTCCTTCAGCACTAGCATATTCAGACCGCCCATTGGGTCCTTCAGTCGGAACTTTGCACCAGCCTTCTTGAAAGTGCGCCAGTCTAGGACTTCTTGACCGTCACCGGTCGTATACCCTTGTTTCGCTAGCAGATTCTGCACCAAGTCGCTCGCCCTCCTCGATTCCATATTCATGCTTCTGTTGCGCACACAAAGATCGAAAAAGGCGGCTTCTGCTTGATGTTCTGTGGCAAGATTGTTGCTTAGACTTTGCTGAAATCCATTTTGATGAGCATCCCGGTGCCTCTTTTGTTCCTTTCACAAAAAGGAAGACCAAGATGCTAAAGAAGATGGATTTCCTGAAGGCTTAACTTGAACTCAGGCAACAATACTAGTTCTTGAAACTCCTTTTCCCCACACGCCCAAGGTACGTGTTTGTAGAACGGCTCTTGTTCTCGCGCTTGCTCAAGATTGCGCCTCTCTGTGTCGTGAATCTCAGTCCTCAGTAGGTCGATCAGCTTATCGAAATCTGTGTCCCGATCATCCTCTTCCCCACCTGAGGAACTCGAATTAGAACCACCAGAAATCCATCTTCAGGAGCAGCATCATGGTCCTCCTTTTTTCCCTGTTCACAAACGGGAGGACCAAGAAGTTCTGCAGCATGGATTTGGGGATGCCGTAATCGAAGCCGTTGTGCCATCGTCGTCAAGACAAGTATGATGACGGATCGTATCCTTGATACTGCATGCTAAGGCTCTTGAAGGGTCTTCCTGGAGATCTGCTTCTAGGGCTTCATCTGCTTTTCCATTATCACGACCATCAGAGTCAATATTGCCACCATCTTCTCCTGCTTCACCACCATTCATCAACGTCTTCTGGTCCTCTATCCTATTCTTTTCTGGTGATGTGCTTACGCTATTTGGCATGTCCCTTTTTGCTCGCTTCCAGATCGACCGCCTTCGTTTTTCAGCTTTAGTTAGACCTTGCGCATATTGTATTCACCTTGACGAGCATTAGCTTCATCTTTGATCACGCGTCTTCCTTCCCTTAAAAACAAAAGGGGGTCAAAGAAGATGCTTCTCAATAAGTGTGGGGGAGCAGACCTGACTAAAAAAAACAAAGACCAGGGAAAGATAAAAAAAGAAAAGGTCATCTATCGAGTGAGTTCTTATCTGCTATAACTAACTAAGCGCCGGCGCTATCGTGGTCATGTCAACCCCTCAATAAGAGTCTTCCTTCCCTTATTATAAACAAAAGGGGGTCTGGGTCAAAGAAGATGCTTGGTAAGATGAGTTGCACTATGAAGCCTTAATTTAGCGACATTTCGTTCCCACTCCTGTACATGTGCTCCGCGCTTATCTAGGAAGGGTTGCTCCACCACCTGGTAGCGTTCCACTGTATTCAGCTGGGTCCAATAAGCCGAACTAGCTTCCCAACTACGCTCTAAGACTTCCTCGAATTTTTTCCAAGAAGCAGAAACTTTATTGGTGGAAGTATTGGTGGAAGTAGAAGTGGCGCGATTAAAAATACGCTGATCTCGTTCTGCTACTGGAGGAGACTTGTTATTTGCACCAGGAGACTTCTTGTGTAGACTACCTTCTACAGACGGACTTCTACATCGCGAGAAGCAACCAGGAAGGAGTTGAGGAAAACCATGTGGCCAACTACAGGGCGAAGTAGAGTGTCCGTCTAGAGAGTGGCTGGTTGTAGTGTCTTGTTGATGATGCTCCTCTTGGCTGAAAGGGTCATACAGAACTGGTGGAGATCTAGTGGTTTTGCTCGGACTTGGTAGCGTGGTCCTTGGTTTCTCTTCTCCACTAAATGCATGACTCACGCACTCATCTTGAATAAACGCGCAAACGTTGGACATGACTTTCCTGTTGCTGTGATTGCCATGTGGATGGTCGCGTTGAGCATGTGCTGCTCTTCCAGTAGATAGACTAGCCACAACAGGATTAGTGCCCTTTTCAACACGGGAAGTCCTCTCCTCGCCCTTATTTCTCGCAGGCTGAGCAGGCACAGTCTTCACGGTCTGCCTTTCCACCGAGACCGTCAGCAAGCCATTATGATGTGTGAGCGCACCCAATCGAGTACGGAGAGCTTTTTTGTGGTGTTTTGATGCTGTTTCGAGGAATAGTCTGAAGTCCTCGACAGCGACTGTCTGGTAACGCATGTCGATACTAGGAGAGCATTCATCGACACGACCAGTTCCCAGCTCCGCGATGACCTCCAACTCAATGCTCGATGCATCAGAAACCTCGGAATCATCAACATCTTCACTCTCAAGAACATCAACATTATTGTCGGACTCATCATTACGTTCTTCAAGTAGACCAGTCGGGGTTTCTGCTACTACAGTTGATCCTTGCCCATCAACCAACTTCCAAGCATGCAGGGGTTGCTTCCATGCACTGCAAACAGAGACAGCGTCTTCGGATGGTGTTTCATTATCATCCATGTTGTCGCTCTGCATCATCAAACCGACACCCTTCCTAGTCCTAGAGGACCTTGGATATTGTAGCAGTATTAGGGCTATCGCCGTTGCATCCCTGATAGCATCCTTTGCCCCTTTTCCTAGTTGATATGGAAGCCAAGGATGATGTTGAGGATGCACCCTGCGTTGCCTTAACATGTTATTCATTTCCTCCGCAATTCTTCGGGTTTTAGTTGGTTTCGGGTCCTTAGGGTCGCGACTATGGATGCGGATGCGCAGACGCGTGGTCTGTCTGTGCTGACTGATTTCGGCAGCAGCGTCCTCATCCTCTCCGTCAGAAGATGTACAAGTCGTGCCGCAGCTATCTACCTCAAACCCTGGATGGGACAAGCCAGTCTGCGACGTCTGCGCTGTCACAATGCGCTGACACTCCTGCATCAAATTTTGAACCGATTTGAGCAATCCTTGGCCGAAAGTTGCTCTAGTAGTGGAAGTTGCTCTGTTAAAGATGGTTCTGGCTGCTCGTCGGCTTCTTCTGATCATAGTAGTAGAACTAGAAGTAGTACCACCAACAAAATGATGCCCACCAAGATAGCTATGACGCAAGTTCCACCTCTTCTTCATCCTTCTAGTAAAGTTCGATCGCCGTCTTGCTGCTCGTGGACCCCGTCTTCGCTCTAGCTCCATAGATAACGACACCCCACTCGCAAGAAGCGCTGTTCTGAGTTCTTGGCATTTTTCATAGACGATTTTCTCGGTTTCGTGCAGGTCCATAGTCAACACTCGATCCTCCAGATCGATTACTTCGAGAATTAGAGCTCAAAGCCATTCACTTAGTATTGCATGCATAATTTCTCCCAATCCTAAGGCGGAAAGAAGGAAAAATGCCTTGCAGAAATGAGAAAAGAGGGAAAATAGACACCTTATACATAGAAATGAAATGAAAATGTTTTGAGCCTTAAGTCATGAGCTGCTTTCGTGTTGTACTTCTTTCGCAGTTCGACCAAATATCTGCGCCAATCAGCTACTTCACGCCACTTTAGAATCCAAGGGATGCGCTCACGCAAATGCTGCTCCGACACTGCGGGCTGTGTTAAATCTAAGACCGGAAAACGTAGAGCCTTAGACTTTTGCTGTTTCAAGAGAATTTTCGATTTGAGGTGGTCTGCGTCAATAGTGCTCAAGGGCTGGTGAGGTCGAAATCTACTCTGAAGAGAGACAGATGAGCGCTTCTTCTTGCCAGAAGCCATTGCTGGTTTCTTCTCGGTGCCTGTTTTTACTTGTCCGCCACCAATTGCAGCGCCAACAACAACACCCAACTTCCCGTTATCCTGATTCTCTATCATCCTCTTAGTGTCTTTCTGCGAATCCAACAAGAATTCCGCTTTCTCCTTCATGTCGGCAGCGAACTTGCGCCACCCTCCGCCATAAGGCATGGTGCCGATCGAAATCGTTTGGCGTTTTTCACACACTTTCACTGTGTGCTGCCACACCGCGCTCAAAACTTCCACTTCAGGCAAGAGGGCTTTGTACTTTTCAGCTTGTCGAACGATCATGTCTGCTTGTTCAAGTGCTTTGATTGGAATAAGGCGTCCTAGTCCTCGTCGTCCTCCTGCTTCTTCTTCTACGACTAGAGGTTCACCAGAACAAGATTCGAGAGAAACAGGCTTTCTTGGCTTTTTGCTGCCACAATAAAGCGTGTCTAAATCGTTGGTAGGATCATCGTGATCTACTTCTTCGCCAAGAACGGCCTCAGCATGATCTACTTGTTCTTGAATATCGTCCAACTTCATCTCATTGATCGTCAGTACTCCAAATCTAGGAGCCAATGCATCGTACGCTTTCCCGATCTCCACGCGCAAGAGCAGCAACTTCGCCAGTCTCCGCGGAATCTTCAGATCCATGTCCCCTAGATACGCCAGCTCTTTCCTAAACAAGTCCCGCTTCCGTTCCATTGTATGCAGAAACTCCTGTTCAAATTCGATCACAGTCGCAAAAGCTTCCATTCTTGCTCGTAAAGCCGGCAGTTCGGCCAAGGTCTTGGCATTTGCATAATCGTTCTCCAGAGTACTGCAAAGGCGTTCTTGGACCACCCGTCTATGCTCATAAACCGCGACTTTTCGAATCTGGAGTCGAATCAAGTGCAGAAACAGATCCAATCTGGAGGAGACACTACCAGAGTCATGAGGAAACCTTCGAGAAGTGCTACCGGTCTGAATCTTATGACCTTCATCGAGATGACCATGTTGAAGATGAGACTGCAGCCAAGAATTGTAGTACTCACGTTCTACATCAGCGTCGGGAGCGTTTAGGCTAAGGCTACAACAAGTTTCAATTCCCAGAGCGTTTGTTGTAGTGTTCTTCTCATCTTCTGAAAACGACTGCTCTCGTTCAACATGAAGCCGTGAAGGATGATTATTTTTACTAGATGGATCTTGTTGTTCGTTCGAGGAAGAGTTGTTGACTCCACCTCTCATCCTACTAGACAGCCCTCCAAGTGGTCCTCGACCCTGCATCCCACGAAGTAGATCTGGACCGAGTAACAGAGCGCTCAGTTTTTTGCGCGTGTCGTGGAGATGAAATTCTTCTTCAGCGATGAGGCCCATCAAATATCCAGCAGCAACCATCCGCTTTTCTCGATCAGTTGGCCTGTCGTTCTTTTTTTCGTGTATCTGCGCTAGTTTTCGACACTCTGCAGCGATGCGAGCAGTGACGGCATGAGGCGGCAGAGGTCGCATTGGCGGTGGAGCAGTTGCTTCTTCATCGCCTCCAACACATGAATCTTTACTTTCCTCTTGGACTTGGTTGTTGTCAGTAGCAGCATTCTTATCGCCATTTCCAGTGCCGTTGAGGACATTTTTAGGAGCGGTGGCTTTGTC
Organism: Amoebophrya sp. A25; assembly: GCA_905178165.1. NCBI lineage: Eukaryota > Dinophyceae > Syndiniales > Amoebophryaceae > Amoebophrya > Amoebophrya sp. A25. Next base: position 123,780 of record CAJINU010000117.1, on the reverse strand, counting down.
ATCTTCCTCTCCAAAACCGTCTTCCGTGACAGACATGTTGCCAGCCATCAACGGACGACTCGCCTTTTCCTTCAGGAGAGAAGTGAAGCGGGACTCCAAAGTGCTTTTCCACTTCTCGAACTCTTTGCGCGCTTGCCTGTAATATGCCGGACCACTGCGGATTAGAGGGCTCTAATATCATTCTCTAGGAAAAGAGGCTAGGAGGACGCAAATAGAGATACTCCATCTCCATCATTCTCCGGGAAAACTTAGTTGAAGACTATTTTTAAGACTCTCAACAATTTCATGAAAATCATGAGTTTTATCCGGAAGACAAGAAAGATGAACTGGTTCGTGACATGCTATTATATTCATGTTTTTTGAGTTGTCCTAGATGTCCCGGTTTGATGTCCTCGGGCCCGTTGGTCACCATTTTCGCCACTCGAGAGCTAGGTTCGTGACATGATAAATATTCATCAGGTCTCAGCTAAAGATTCCACTTGATCCATTGTAGCTTAAGAACCAGTTTTCAACTTAACTTAAGATTCCACTTGATCCATTCTGGATTGATCAAGTTTCCTTGTGCGTCGACGATATTCACGATTCGCCTGCGTCCTTCAGCTCTTTGAGATTGCACGTATTGGATGTGCTCTTCCATCGGTGTCCGATATGTTATATCGAATACGGCAAAATCCTTTTTCTTTTCAAACTCCTCTGCTGCTCGAATATCTAGCGTCTCCAGTTCACGCTCTCGTTTCGCCTGAATCTTCACAAGTTTTCGATACAGTTTCAAAAGTAGCAAGCGGCGGCGGTGCAGTTTTCGGCCAAAACGGAAGGTGCGGGGTCGCAAAAAGCCATACGCGAGGTTCCGCAGAGACCGTTCGCAAACCTGCGAAACTGTGTCATTCCAGATAGCGCAGCGGACAACATGCCAGTAACGGCCCCAACGCAGCTGCGAAACTTGGTCTTAGAAGAAAGCTAGGGATACTGCGAACCGAGCAGTCATCGTCATGTAGTCTCAAGAGGAATTATATCCACGATAGATATGAAGTGAAGTTCTTGACCCACAATCACAAAAAATGAAGGTACTTAAAATCTGTATACTATAGAATTGTCTTTGGACGAACAACAGGAACTGCAATCTCAACATAATTTTCCTTTCCAACGATTGCACAGCGCTCTCTTTTTTCCGCTCTCCATGTAGGTATGCCTAGTTGGTGCCATCGTTCAGCCACTGGCTTTGAAATGTGTTCGCTTCGACAATCTGGTATATCCGCGGCTCTGTCAGTACGTTGTGCAAGGTGGACCAAAGTGTTTTTCTGAGGATCAGGCTCTCCTGCTCGGCTGATGTGCCATTTGGGCAAAGGCGCACTTAGCGGCAACGTGATACCATAACGGCCAATGCGATAGACAGGTCTGGGCATTTTTTCCACCACCTGTTCCTCGGTTTCTTTCTCCACTCCAGCAGCTAAGCGACCCTCAGCACGACCATCATTACTTTCGTCTTCAGGGTTTGAAGATGACTCATCTCCGCTTTTTTTCGACGTGCTAGAAGAATTTTCTTCGTCGCCGGCCTGTTTAGGTGGAGGTGTTGGGATCCCCTGATAGGGCTCGCCCTGATACACAAAGAACGAAAAGTGGTCTTCGCTATTCGGTTTCAAGAGAGGAGGCCGGCGAATGAGAGCATCCCATCTCAAGGGTGCTGCGCAGGTGGCAAGTCTCGCGAGGTGAAGAGAACGGGGACGAAATGAAGCAGCACTAGTAGAACTTTTCCTTGTCGTAATAGAAGACAAAGGTGAACCTTTGGTATTGGTACGGACCGCTTTGTCGTGGTTGTAGTAAGAAGCAAGTTGTTGATCATGATTGGCCGAGTTGCGAGAAGAAGCTTGTTGGTAGTCTTTTCCCACGTGCACTATCTTCAGCCACTCACGTCTAGCGGTCCGGTCATGCCACACCATTGCTGAATGCCTCAGAGGTCCGGAGACTTGAGAAGCCAGCTTTTTACGATGTTGTTGGAACAAGGCTTGAGGGTTTTCGCTCCATGTAAAGCTTTCTGGGTATTTCCTGCTCATCTCCTTCGTAAAGTCGCAGTTGCAGAAGTTCCAATATCGTAGACCACGTTTGAAAGATCGTAGCCTGAAACTCTTTCTCCCGTTGGGCGACTCATTGGAGACTTTGACTTTCTCCCAGAATCTTCTTCTGATAATGTCAGCCTGATTCATTCGACCGGATCTAACTGTCTGCTCCAGGAGGGCTACGGAGGCTGTCTCGATCAAATGTCGCTTGAGCCACTCGTATGCGCGTGTTCGCTTGTTGCCTGCAACGAGATCTAGGTACTGGGAATGGGACTGGGTCTGGGATGGAGGAAACTGAGCGCTACCAATTGTAAAGAGTTCACTGCGCTTGGCTCGTAGTCGCCATAGTTGTTCCCTAGTCAAAACACGGCCACTTTGCTCTTCGAGTCCAGCAATATGTTTGCTTTTCAGGCTGATTTGTAGCACAGAGCGCTTGATGCGTCGAGCAAAGTTGAATAGTGAACCACTGCGGAGTCTTCTTGCGATTCTACCTCCGGGTGCAGTGTCTCCGTTATGACGCCACTCCAAAATGTGCTGCTCAAGTTTCAGCGCAAGCGTAGGAATAATCTCGCGTGGATCTTCATATCTACGCGCATCACCTTGTCCTGGCGCTAATGTGCGAACATAGCACTCTTCATTTCCTTCGCCTTCGTCTTGAGCAGAGGTTTCTCCAGCACCACGAGGACTTTCGTCATCATTACTCGGCATAGTTCTTCCTGTTTCACCGGGATGAGAAGTAGCTGCGCTACTATGTTCTTCTTCAGTACCAGCACTTTCGTCCTGAGAGGACTCCTGCTCCTCAGTGGCTTCGTTTTCAAGGTCATTAGTATGTTGTAACCCACTAGGATTAGACGCAGAAGCCTGGTCACTTTCTTTTAGTCCATTCTCAGTCTGATCCCCTAATGCTTCATTCTGTGTTTCGCTAGTTCCTTGCTCTTGATTTTCTGTTTCTGCTTCATCATCACACTCGATGTCGACCTCCTGGTCCTCCTCTTCGGTGTCTTCGGTGGAGCTTACATCAACGTCATCATCCATCCCCAAGAACGGAAAAGCCGGCAGCCACCACAACTCTACCGCGGATGAATGCACTCGCCCTCGACTAGTTGTAGAGTTTGTTGCACAGTTCGCAGATTCTGCGTCAAGAACGGTGCATTGATCATCATCCGCCAAGCTATTTCCTTCGTCTACAATCTCCGTAGTGTGGTATCGTCCAGGGCATCTTCCCAAAAGGGAAGAATCGTCCTCGGCATCGCTATCCTTATTCCCGAGCACCACTGGTTCTGCACCAGCATCTTCCTTGGCTCGTCGTTCGTAGTCTTCGGGTACGTATGCTTTCCTCAGTTCTTTGTTGTAGTTTTCGACCCATTTCCTCTTGCCCTCTGCGCCAGTAGTGAAGTACTCTTTGGTTTTCTCGTAGTGGGAAACCGGATCTGCATCCAATACTTTCTTCATTTCCCACAGGTCTCTAGTGCTGCGCTTAGGAACACCTAGTTTAGTCAGGCCTAACAATGCAAAGCGGTCTCTTGTTTGAGAGGCAGGAACCTTTTTAGAAGCAGTGGCATCTGAATCTCCATCTGTCTGGTCGGACTTGGAATGATTGTTCCTCTGATGTTCTCGATGTTCATCCGCAAGACCTTCCTCAGAAGTATGACCTTCTGTGGGCGCATCGGAATCATCATCGTCATCGTCATCAGGAGAACTAGATGCAAGAGAATTCTCGTCGCCTTCACTCCTGGACGAATGGTGATAGTCATCACTGTCTTCCTCAGAATCGCTGTCGTCACTGTCGTTACTCGTATCTGCGTCTGGGTCTTCATCCCCACCAGGAACAAGATCTCCACTTTCGACAGCAACAACTTTCTCCTCAGAAGTTGCATCTTCCTTCTCTTCATCATCGCCAAGCTTTTTCTCCTCCTCCTCTTCGTCTTCCTGTAATATGAGGGCGTCGAGGAGGGACGGATCTAAGGGATGAACCTCTCCATGGGCAGCGTAGTCGTCAGCTAATTCTATGAGGTCACCCCTGGCTTGCTCTGCAAGAGTAACTTGTGCGTCTGCTTCGTCGTGGTCAGCCTCGTAGTCGGCTTCCTTGCGCTCTTTCTCCACACGTTCATGAATGCGCTGCCATCCACTCATCTCGCCACGGCGGCGCCTCCGGTAGGTGCGGTTGTGCCACAAGCTTTAGAGCAGCATAGGATCTGGAGTGCTGGACCAAAACCAAAGTGAAAAGAACTCAAGTGCTAGTTGTATCCTCTCCTCATTGATCCTTACCCAACAACGAGCAAGACAAACGTAAATGATCTAACAAATACGTCCCGGAATTCGAGTTAAAAAGATATCATTTCCGCATTAAGTTGAAAAGATAAAAGCACACGACAACAAACAAAAGAACCATAACTCTGTTTTTCCTGTATTTTTGCTGCTCTGCGGACGCTGGCCTTGAGCTCCTTCATTTCATGGTAGCCAGGGAGCACTTTTTTCAGTTTTTTACGTATTTTGGATACACTGATATCGGTTTCCGCTCCACTGTCCGAGTCAGTAATCCAAGCCTCTTGTGCCTGCGCGAAGTCAAATCTGTGATCTTCGGGTTGAAGGTTCTTGTTAGAGGAGAAAGAGAAAATAGCTTACGGACATTACAGTTACAGTTGCCTGGTGAGAAGTGGTGATGGTGCTTGAACTCGTAATCAGAGTCGTGTAGCCTCGGAATACACATCAAAGCTACAACACCAAGAGATACGACCAGGGAGAGAAAGATATTACAACTAACCCATCATAACTCTAGGCTGCAGATCTTTAACGTAGCGAGGCACGGGCTCTGCCTCAGCCTCTACGGCATCCAGAGCCTCCAACATGGCATCGTCCCCCTCTGCAGTCGCGGCAACAGCTGCTGCAAGATCCGCGTGGTGCTTCTTATCCAGTTTGCTAGCCAAGAGGCGGTAGAGTCTGCGTGCCTGTTTTTTCTTGGGTGGAATAACCATGTCGGAAATAGACAAGATTGGTTGCTCACCATTGGTGGCTAGTACTGTAGTCGTGGGTTTGTTTGAGGATGTAAAAGTGGAAGATGAAGCTCCAGTAGTTGTTGATGAAGAGAAGCCGCGTGCGGATAAACTATTCTCAGTAGGGCTCTTAGTTCTCCTGACGGCTCTTCCTATAGACTGCTGCTTCTTTTCACCAGCTTCCTGACTCGAACCTGCAGGTTGGAGCAACCGATCACACAAGGCTAGTAGCTCCTGTTCTTGACTAGCTGAAAAACTCTTCTTAGTTTTCTTCTCTTTTCGCTTCCTTTGCTTTTCTTCACGTTTTTCTGCTCGTCGTTCTTTCTTCGCGTCAACCTCAGCCTCACTAGTAAGTGAAGACGCCTCTAGTCGTTGCATGGCTACTTGCCCTCGCTCGTTGTGCGCGTTCAGATGTTCCCTCGCTGGGTCTTTTACGTCTTCAGGCTTCAAGTCTCTCCTAAGCGCTTTCATAGGATGCAACGCATCCTCAAGGTCTACCCGTTGTTCACTGGATGAGGAGGAGCTATCGTCTTCGCTGTTTTTCTCCTCCTCATTCCAGTTCTCCTTCTGCCATTGCCACCACTGCTCCCTGTCATATCCATCCCATTCCCCATATTCCGCTCCCCAATGACCTCTTGCGTCACGATCTGGTTTTCCTTCACCATGATCATGATGCCCATCTTCGTCGCCTTTGAGTTTGAAGTAACCGTCTTCCTCATCGTCCTCATCCATCAATTTTTTTTGCTCCGCAGCTTCCTCGTTCTCTTCAGAGTTCTCTGAAGACTCGGTAGTTTCGCCAGCACAAGAAGAGGACTCACCATCATCACTATTGTTTTCATCATCATCTTCTTTATCGATGCCAGCATGATGGAGGAGTCCTTCTAGCCCATCACCTTCTTCGTCATCGCTTTCGGCTTGGTCACCTTCTTCCTTAGACCTTCCCGGGATCCATCTTGATAGTCACCCTGGGCCTGTCTTCCCCTCAGACGAAGGCCCAAGACGATTCTGACGATGGATTTCCAGACGTCGTAACTTCACCTCGTTCTTTATCCTCCTCTTGCTTTTTGTCCATACTCATCAGATACTTGACCAGTTCTTGCTTCTGTTTTTGGCGCGCTTCGATAATTTCACTCCGTCGCGCTTGATAGTGCAAGACCTGGCGACGCGACAGGGTATTGTTAGACGTTGCGCAATTGCATTCCTCAGATCATCCCTGACTTCTTTCCTAGTACGGGGAAATTAGAAGTCAAGAATGCAATCATGTCAAGAATGGTAGTCCGGGATGCAATGTGGAACCCCATAATATTGACGTCGTCCTTCTGACTGGTCCACTCAGCTGTGTTCTCGTTTGCGAAGTACTCTTTTACAAAATGACGCTCCAAGAAACGCTGTAAATCGTCGTGGCCAATAAGTTTTTTGGTCTGAGAAACTGACTTGTGTGTGATTTCCACTAAGCTAAAGTTAGACATTCCGGGAATCCATCCTGAAACTCATCTTGGAGGACCTGTTCTTTCCCCCTTACAGGGGACATCCAAGATGCTTCTGGAGATGGATTTTCGGGAGTCTTAATAGAACAATTTGTACTACGCCGTTTCAGTTGGTGCTTGAGAACAGTAGGCAGCACTGTCCTACTCCTGTCAGCATGACAGTAAGCCCTCGTTCTCGTTGTACAACTCGTACTTGAAGAGATTCGTGGTCGCGAGAGTGGCACAAGTCCGCCCGATGTGAGCTTGCTGTCACGAGTTTTGCCGGTAATCTTCCTTGATTCGATATCCACAGCATCGTTGGGAACAACATCTAGAAATCGCCACTCGAGTGCAGAAAACGATACTCGCATTTTCACTGGCCTCGGCAGATAGGGAAGGAGAGTCTTGCTTGATGACTTTGATGGAGGAGTTGTTGTAGTATTTGTGGACGCGAAATTGGGTGAAGTTGATGTAGAAGTATCCAGACGTGCATCTATTTTTTCATGTACTGTTCTTGTCCCATCTTCTGAAGTATTCTCGTTCAGCCCCTCTACTTTCCTCTTCTTCTTCCTTTCCTCCTTTGCGCGTTTTCTCGCAGCTTTCTTCTCCGCCAATTCAGCGTCGAGTTCCTCTTTGCTTCTGGAAAGTTTCAAGAAAAGAGGATTATCACGAATACGATCCACCGTACTATTAGAGCGCAAAACAGTTGTTCAGTTCTTCCCTTCATTTCTTCAGAATCCTAAGAAGGAAGCCGAACAAAATGACCGTTGGAAATGCATTGTATTGAGCCATAATACTAGGGTCGGTGAGGATCATGTTGATTGATTCGGGAGTCAGGTCGTGTTTTAGTTGCTGCAAAAGACGTCGAAGCCTCGACATATTGTCTGCGTCCTTCATGTGTCTATCGAAACTATTACGGAATGCTTCTTCTTCAGCGGCAAAATCATCCTCATCGTTGTCTGATGACGAGGTAGAAGGAAGGGCAGGAGATTGTATCGCTGCAGCTTCCTTTTGGGTGGTTGTGAGAGTTCCTTGCTCAACAGCGGCTCCCCTATCTTCCGCCCGCCCCACGTCCACATTCCCATCAAAGACTTCAGAAACATGCGCACCCGTCACTCCATCTTCTATCCATTTGGCGAAATAGTCCGGACCAAGTTCGTCCTCGAAAAGTTCTGCATCTTCTGCTATTGCCGTCATGGCTAGTTGTTTTAGGGCAGCCCATTCTCCTCGAAGGCCCACTCTTGGAGGGTTGAAAGTCGTTGTAGATGTGGATGCTGGATCTTTTGTTGTAGAAGAAGTTGAAGTTTTGCTTTTGCCATGATCATCTCGTCCATGATGTTCTTCCACATTTTCTCCTGACCGTAGAAGATGAAAGTGGTTTTGTTCTTCAGCGTCACTTCTTTCGTCATGATCCTCAAAAACAGTTGAGGCAGCTCTTCCAAAGGCACTATTTCTCATTGTAGTTTGTGGTCTTTCAGCTGCGAGGCGGTTGTTATGCGCACGACTCAGAAAAGGACACAACTCTTCGATCAACTTTTCATTCGCGTCCAGTTGAAGCAGCTCTAAAGGCGTGATGGACTGCGCAATTCTCTTTGCAGGCTCATCGAACTGAACTTTTAACAGGTGACGAGCTAGGAAGTCGGCTTCTAGAGATGATAATGGAACAGGAACCCTGGTGAAAGTCGGATTGACATTTTCGAACTGAGGAATTCTAGTAGCTTCATCTTCCATGTCCTTCCTGTAGATTGTCGCTTTGAAGTCAGATGTCGCTTTGAAGTGGCAGCTGGAAGCGTCCTCCTTGCCAACTACATGTCTACTAAGATTGCCACCACCCACCTGCTCTTCGTCTTCGACGTTCTTGCCACTCATTCCTACAACATCCACCGCGTCTCCACCATCTGGAAAGCAGACGTCAATGATCGGCATGTGAAATTGCATATGTTCCCTCACAGCCAGTCTCATCCGCCGTTGCCGGCGACGCAGCCTTTCACGCTCCAGACACATCTTCGCGACTTCATCTCCCTGAAAAGCGTGTTGTACTTGCTGCAATTGTCGCCGCATTCGGTGGAGAGACTTCCCTCCCGTGCGACAGTGGCGATCCACCTGGAGAAAGGCACGCACTTCCCCGTCCCTGTCGCGGAAAACGTCAAACCGGCAGATGGCGTCGATTTCAGCTCGCAGCTTGGTGTAGAGTGACCCAGGAGCAAAATAGTACCAGGAAGGAGAATAGGCGATTACAGAAGACTTTGCTGGAGGTCTTGACGTACTAAGAGATTGGTCTTGTTGATGTTCAAGGGGTACAGAACCAGGCTGCTGATGGCGCTTTGTCGAAGAGGACTCCTCATTTCCCTCGTCCTCACTTTTGTCAGAGGATGTCACATCAACCTCCCGTCCCGATAGATCCTCACTCAGGGCTCGACCACACGAGTCCTCCTCGTCTTCTTCTTCATGATCTGCTGCATCTTTCATCCACACCATGTCGGCAAAATCTGGACCTAGATCGCTCTCTAATAACTGCTTGATATGAAACGTCCTACGAGATGAATGCTGTGCTGTTTTAGCTTTAGTTTGACTAGTGGATGAACTAGGAGTTGTGTCCTCCACGTGGTCAATCTGCTCATTGCTTACTGTGCGTTGCTGCTGCGCTCGGGCAAACAGTCTGCTCATTGCTGCATTCCACCCACCGGAACCCGCAAGACGATAACGGAGCAACCGTGGCTGAGAGGAGTTCGTTACGCCACCATGACCATCGCAATTCTTTGTTTTTGAAGAAAAGTTAATACCACCTCCAACCTTCCGTCCTCGATCTCGTCGTGAAGATGCACCCGCGGTAAACATAGTCCCTCTGGCAGTCGCCAGACCCAAACTCTTGCGATCACCGTGCAGCAAGTCAAAGGTGATTTCGTTCGAGCGATCTCGGCTTTCTAGATCCACTTGTCTGTTTCCTGAGCTAGTGCTTCGACATCGACGATACGCCTTGTTTTTTCTTCTATGATTTGGTGAGTCCCAGCTTACTCCAGATGAGTCACTTGATGTCGTAGACATTCCACATGAATCTCCTCTGCCATGCTGAAGATCATCTTCATCGTGGAAGTTATCATCTGAAGAGTGCAACCTTTTCCCACGCTTTCTATTAGCGCCGTCCGTAGTTCATCTTTCAAGTGCATCCTTGAAAAGTATGGGAGAGTCCTTTTCCCTTACTAGGTGGATCCTCCTCCATCCGTTTCAAGGATGCGTCCAAATAGGATGCGTTTCAAGGTACAGCCTTAATTCTATCGTCTTCAGAAGCAAGCTCGTCTTCGTCAGAGGTACTAGAGGCCTCCTCATCCACAAGGGCACTAGCAATACTGGATACGTCGTCCACCGAGTCGATGGCGTCTAATTTCTCGAGTCTCTTTTTTTGCTCCATAAGCATCGGACACTTTAGGCGCAGGCGGTATCGGTCGAAAAAGGTCTTGATATCCTCGAGATGCAGTACAGACATGTCGTCGGGCGTCGTCAGAGCAGTCAAGATAACGGAAGAGGGATCACATTTAAAAAACCGCTGCACAGCTTCGGCACCTCCACCAGGTCCAGGATTGTTAGACATATAGTACTCCTGTGCTTCATCTACTGCTGTTCCTGGTGCTCTTCCTTGTTCTCCTTTTCGACCTTGACTTCTCAGAATGTGCCCTGCGAAGGAAGCACCTCCTGAGAAGAGCAGATTCGCTGGCATTGCTTTCTCAAAAACAGAAAGAGCTTCAAGTAGGTTCTCCCCATCCTCACGCTCTCCTCGAACTGCTCTAGTTTGCTTCCGAAGCATCTCCACGGCGCCTAAAAGTTCTGCGTAGGCTTCTCCTAAATTCTCTTTCGCCCTGTCTTCTGCGCGCTTGGATTCTCTCAATAAATTCGCCCACTCGTTGTAGTTGTGCTCGTCGTCTTCATTGTTCTGTGGCTTCCTTATTCCAAAGAACATGTGATTAGTCTCCAGTGCTGACGTCATGATTTTCTCAGGCATTTTGGGCAAGTTCTCAACCAGAAGGTCTCGGGCTTTTTGATGTAGCACAATCTCAGAACGCCTCTCGCACACTCTCTTCCACCTCATGCAGCACCTCATACAGCGTCGATACAAACCCTTTGCAGTTTCGTACGTTGCTACACAAGGATCAATGCCTTTCGTCTGCAAGGTGCCACACAGCAGAGTTCGCTCATCTTGTATCCTTCTGAGCAAATGCTTTCGCTTGCGCTCGAGCAAACGCCGTCGCTTTGCCTCAAGACGTTGGGTGCTGGAGTGAGGGGCTCTATTTGTGGTTCGCTGATAGGATGATCTTTGAAGACCACGACTCGGACCTTCCTCCCCTTGCTCTTCTTTTTGGTCAACAAAATCATAAGCGGTTCGTGTTGTACCTCTACTCCTTCCAGGCAGTTTTCCGTTTCCCGGCACCGTAGTTCTAGGACTAGGTACTGGCACTAGTCCTCCCGGAATAATTCGATCCATATTTTCCGTAGTGTCACCGCATAGCATGCCTAACCAATGCTCTCGGTCTCGAAGAAGGTCACGCAGCTCATCTCTGCCTTTGGAAGACATCAACGTTACCATGAAGTAGTCGTCCTCTTCGTCGACAACGTGCGCAGGATCCATTGGCGCAGCACCCCAACAACTAGAAGTAGCACTACTAATAGTATTGAATGCTGCTGAGCAAGCTTGTGGGGGCAAGAAAGTTAATTGTCCTTGACCTCTATTTTTGGCCATGTCATGTTTGATTTGTTGACGACGCATTTCGAGAAGCTCTTCTTTGAGAAGCACAGACTTCTCACCTTCGAATACTGTCTTCGGCTCAACAGCCGCTCGGTCATCATCCTCTTGACACTTTCCAGCATAGTTCTCATCGCCATCATCGTTACTATCATCTGTGTCGGACAAAGCGGAAATCTCCATGATCTGCGGCTTTCGTTCAATATGAGACTGCTCTGCTCCTGGAAAAGTTGTTTCAGGACTCGTCAGCGCGACCATTTCAGTGTTCCTTGGCGGTGCGGTATCGTCGTGTTCTCCATCTGAGTCTACTGCAAGTACATCGGAATCCCCAGAAGCACGAGAACTATCTGATTCCTCATCGCCGTCAAACTCCTGTCGCCGGCGACGGCGTCTTCTTGGAGGAGGTGAAGGCGAAGATGAAGGTGAGAGCAGTTGCTGTCTCTGTCTGTTCCTCTGAGAAGGACGAGAAAGCTCATCAAGATCAACAATATCTTCGCATTTATCGTGGTTTTTATCATGGTCCTCTCCTTCCTCTTCTTCGTCAGAATCCTCGTTCTGCTTGAGACTAAAAGAAGTCTCCTTACCATCAACATCTTGAGATTTCTTCCCAGCATTTGAATTTTTCAGCGTCCAGTAGGCCTCTAATTTCTTGTAGGCTTCCTGCTCCCACAGGCATTCGCGTTTTACACTTATGGCAAGCATATCTTGCTCAAGGGTTGGTGCATCTTCGGAAGGGATCAAGCGCTTATCTCGGCTCGTGCGGTTGCCTCTGCACCATCTTGGTCTTGTGGCCTTGATCTCTTCCTTCAGCATGTACAGTTTTTTTGAGGTCTGTGCCCGGTGGAGCAAATCCTTGGAGGAAGAAAACGTTTGTGCTGTACTGCTTTGAAGAAGACCCTTCGTAGAAGAAAGGCGCTTTGAAGACGACCCTTCGCAAAACGACAAAGGTTGGTTTGCTTCTCGATCGTTGTGCTTGCTATCCTCTAGACGAGGAGCAGAAGAGACTGTAGTAGGCACATGGAGAGCAGAAGCTCGTGCTTGTACTTGAATACTACAAGATTTTCCATCGTTTCTTTCTCGTCCCAACATTTTTGTGATGTCGTCACTGCTCTGGATCTGCGTCTTTCCACGCCCAACAGTCTTCCTCTTCATACTCTCGTTTGCCAAATTCGATAATAATAAATCAACCTCGCTGTCAGTGCTGCAATCAGAGTCGTCATCTTCATCGAAGATACTAGTAGGCGCAAAATCTTCACAAGGTCCATGCTTAGCACGACTAGAAAGAGGTTCAACAAAGTCGGAGGGTCGCGCACACCAGCGGTACTGGAAACACAGCCATTCTGCATCAGCTAGTGCTTCTTGGCAACTGAGAAAGACGCATTCTCGAAGATTGATGTTCTGATGAGGAGGACTCGCGTTCTTCTGGTCGCCTCCCTCTAGCATCGGCTTACTGGGCTTCAGATTCGGAACGTAGCTGGTACCAAGTCGTTGAAAGAGTCGTTTTTCTGCTTCTTCCGGTGATATAGAATTGGTTTCATTTTCATCTTCGACCCTGTGGTCATGACCATGACCATCTTCCTCAGGAGCATCTTGTCCACCTTGCTCAAGACGAACAATCCTCCTCTTATCAAACAACTCCTCCAGTGCCTCTGTATTCACGCATGCACGCGGTGCGAAAACGTCCCGTAACCAAGATTGTAGTTCCTCTAAGCGAAATCGCTCACCTGTAAACGGCTCTGGGTCTTCGGCAGTGTCTTTCGACTCTGGTATTGGTGCGGGCTCCACAGGCTTTTTGGGAACCAGCCGCATCAGCTCCCACTCACGCTCGGCACGCCATTGAAACAAATCTGGGATATCGAGTTGGGAAAGAACCTCAGCACGTCTGGCTCTTTTGGCGTTTTCGACAGGGTCCGCTGAGGTCAAAAGCACAAAATTCGAATACAGCTCAAGCTTGGCGTTTTTCGATTAGAGAAGGAATTAGGTTGTATCCAACAAGGACCGACGAAATACCTGGACTCATGGAAGTTCAAGTTTCCAAATCTTACACACACGCAAAATAAGCGCTGGAGCAGAAAGAACAGGAGTGCAAAAACTTATACACCCTACTTTACGTGATCTGCTCATCAGTAAATGAATTAAAAAGCACATCCAACAACATAACTCTGATCAATTTTCTGCTCCTCCCCCTCCTCATCGTCACTGCTTTCCTTCATTAGAGATCACCTTTATCCATCCTGAGGCCATGCATCTTGGTGCTTGTTCTTGAGACTTTATCCATCCTGAGACAATGTTCTTTCTCCCTAAGGAACAGCTTCAAGATGCTTCTGAAGATGGATTAGGGGAAGCCGTAACTTCAATATTTCCCCGACTATCAATTCAGTGTCGTGAGCGTTGACTCGCGTGATCTCTGCCACAAGGTCCGGCAGTGGCTCACTGTCCGCCCAGTGCGTTTGCTGCTGATGGACGTCATTATTAGAGGTTCACTCCCCAGAACATCGGATGATCCGTCATTATCGCTCCTCAGTATCCTTATAATATCATTCCTCAGAACATCCCTGGCGTCTATTCTACTAGAAAAAGAGCCAGGGATGGTAGTGAGGGATGGACTTCAGAGGATGAAACCCTTAACATTCCAAATGACTGCATCCTTGTCGGTGGCAGCCATCAAATCCACCTCGCCACTAAGAACGTTGCTGGCTAAGTGGAAACCTGTCGTGGAGGACGTGGTGGAGAGGAAAATTATAATACTGTGATGTATGCATCTCAAGTGATCTTTCTCAATCACCAGCGAGATGAAACAGTTCCTGATACGTCCAGAAGGTAAGTAGAGGACTTCGCTAAATACTGAGTATGTGCTTAGTGAGGTACAACACTAGTAAGAGTAACCCTCAAGGAAAGGAGGAACAAACACGACTTGATGTCAATGATCAAAGAACTATAGATGAGAGAGCAACTACTAACCGTATAGTAGTTCATGAAGTAGATGTAACAAAAAAATGTGTCATAATGATCAAAGAAAGCGACCGACTGAATGGTTCTGGGACTTCGTAGCCTGATTTCGATCATCAGGCAAAAAGAAGAGAATCCTTGTGATCAAATTCAGGCTATCTAATACCAGACCCATACACCGACATGTTCTTGGTTCTTAGAGAACGGATTTTATTTCCTACAAAATACCTGCCACAGGCTCATTTTCGAGCTTCCGCATTCCCGTTGCTAGAACCCCAACAGTTCCAGACGCTAACGTGTCATCCGGAATGTCATTGCCGTCTAGATCTTTGCCAGAGTTTATTTCCTGTCTGAGTTGCAGCAACTGAGCAGACAGTGACTCTTGAGCATCGGTCGAAGTAAGACGCTCGAAAACCGCTTGCATAGTGCTAAAGCGCTTTCATTAGAACTAAGACCAGCTATAATCCATCTGTTACGATTTCATCTGCTGGGTCCATTTTTCTACTTGTGAATATAATCATTTAAATATAAACTATAAAGTAACCCGTTGTACAGCAGAAGAACTTATGGACTTTCTTGACCAGCTGCAGATGAAGTACGTTATGGCGCACGCGCAGCAGATCCGGACGGTTTAGATCCGGATCCTCGTAGGTTCGTGAGGCCTTAATTTAAGACTTGGTCCGAGGTATTGATCAAGGACTTCATTAAAGCCTCACGCATATCCATCAGCTCCGCATCATGGTGCAACTCTGCGTCTTCGTCTTCGCTCTCCAAACATTGCAATTGCTGCAGAGAATGAAAAAGGTTATCATGCTAAACGTATGGTAGAGCTCTGGTAGAGTGAAAAAGGTTATCATGCTAGATGTTTCGTAGAGGTCTGGTAGAGGTAGACGTAAAAGAAGGTCTGGTGGAGGTCTGGTAGAGGTCGTAGACGTAGAAATAGATGTAGAAAGAGGTCGTAGACGTAGAAAGGGATTCAATCATCTTCAAATAGACATAGATGAGGAAGCAGCTATCTACTAGCACGACATAGGCATAGCACTAAAAAACTAGACGAAAGAAAACAAACTTTTGCATATTTTGTCTGTTTCTTCTTCTGCATACCACCTACAAATTTTGAAACTTTTTTGAAATTGGAACAAAAATTATAGAATGTCACATACTCGCTCCAAACTACAAATACAATTACGCAGCCCTGATATAGATGATATCACCCGACATCCTTCCATGCATAAGAAAAGTTCATGGAAGCCAAAAGCTCGTGATCCGCCGCAATGTTGCAGAAGCTTCTTGACGCAAAGACAAGAAAATGTTGGAGCCTTTGTGTTTTTCGCATCTTTTTCGCGCTCACGGCAGTTTCGTACAACTCGCTTGTGAAGTCGGGTAGTCGTGAATCTCGTGGTTGTTCTTGACCTTGATGTCGTGGCTTCGAAGATAGTAGTTCTATTAGAGCTTCCTGGAATCCATCTTGAGTGGCATCCTGGGCTTGCTTTTCCCTTACAGGATGGTCCCAAGATGCTTCTGGGGATGGATTACCTGAAGCCTTAATGCTAAAGCAGAAGACGAAGATGCTCTCCTTGTGGTTGTGCTGTGTCCCGTTGTAAAGATATCGTCTTCGCCTTCGTCATCAAGCTCAATATCCTCATCAGATCCAAATGCGTCGTCTTCCCGCTCTCCTGCTACGGTTTCGTCACCGTCTTGTACTTGTTCACCACTTGTTCCAAGAAAAGACTCGTCGTCGCTTACATTACCGATTGCTTCCTCATCGAAATAGTCGTCTTCTAAGCACAAGGGCAAAGCTTCGCGCATCTCGTAGTCCTCGTCATTGTCGTAGGCCTCTAAAAACTCGACAGCTCTTTTTTGCTGCTTGTACTCTAGAGAGGAGTCTGGATAGAAGCTGTGGATAAATTGCAGGATTTGGGCTTCGTTGTAGTTGAATTTTTCTTCATAAAAATTTCGAGAGGAAGAAGAAGAACTACAACTAGTACTAGTGTTTTGTCGCAAGTAGCTGTCGATCAACCTTCTTGCAGTCGAAGCATCGGATATCGCAGTTAATGGCCTCCTTGCTATTTCGCTCAGCGATTGCGGTACTTCTAAGGCACCACAAGGTCTTGGAAGAAGCTGTTGTTGACGATGGATTGCACCATGTTGCCTTCCCCCTTCTACGGACGAAAGTAGGCCTAGACTTCTATGGGAGGAAACGCTCTGGTGGTCCTGGTCTCTTCTTGTGCTAACGACGGAAGCACTACAGTCTCCTGATTGGGCTTGGAGGACCCTATCAATGTGGGCTTTTCGAATCTCACTTCGAGAAGGTTGTTCGGTCTTCTGCAAAAAATCTTCCGCCCAATCGTCGGACCCACTAAGCGCTGAGGAATCCGATGTGGTATTCTCATCATATGCTGTTGACTCATGCTCGTCTTCGAGAGCATCATGTGTGCTGTGTGTATGATCCTCACGATGGAGGTCATGGTAGTATCCGGATGCGGTCGCAGATCCCTCTCCTCCTGTCCCCACGCTAGCATCGTACCCCCCGCTTCGATCGTGTTTTCCTATACCCTTCTTGCCTTTACCTTTCTTCCGCCCCTTAGTACTACTTTTAGTACCATGGTACGATGACCCTGAAGCATAGCTTTGCTCTCCATCACCGCTGCGAGAGTGATAAGACGAGACGGTAGACTTTCGACCCTTACCCTTCTTGCCTTCTTGTTCACGATTAGAAATCATCGTTCTACCATCCTCTTGGAGCTCACGACCATCTTCACTTGCTAGACTGAAACTACATGCCGACGATCTACTGCTTTGACTGTTCCTCATTCTCTCCCTGTTCCTTGCTGATGCTGTGGATAGCCTCGTTTTGCTGCTCTTCTGGCTCTGCTGGTCTGCAACTGTATTCTTGTCCTTCTCCCTTTTTAGAGGTAGGCTTTTGGTGTTTCTGTTTCCCGTTTGTTCTGCCCTTCTCCCTTAGGAGAGGCAAAACAAACGCCAACAGAAATACCTATAGCCTACCCTTAGCCTTTGTTTCTTTTCGTCTTTCTTTTTTTGCCTAGCAGCTTCCTCTAGTAACTTCTTGCTTCGTCTCTTCGCAGACTTTTTACGGTTGTATGCGTTGGGATCGCTGATGAAACTGAGTGTATCGTCCAACCTCTCCTCTCTCTTCCGTTCCTTAGCTTCCGTTCTTCGAAGCAACTCCATCTTTCTCGCACTGGCAGACGACCCTCCTCCTATATAGTTGCTGTCGTCGTCATGACCTTGTTCTTGGCCCCCATTATTAGAGCTCGTCCTGCTAATCCATCTCGGAATGCATCCTGAGTGCCTTTTGTTCCCCTTGAGTAAAACCCTCTCGTCTAGATCGGATGCTTCCGAAGATGGATTAAAGAATAAAGCCTTAAGATTACTTGTGCCACGACTTCTACCAGTACAACTAGAGCTTTCTCCAGATGCAGATCCGTGGTATTTCTTCCATCGAGCGGCATCCTGACTTGTCATTTCCCAGTCACTTGGACAGCGGCTGCCCTCAAACACTGAATCTCGAGAAGCAGAATATGCCTCGAAAAACGTTGTGGCACAACTACTAAGTTCGCCGTGGAAAAGACTGATTGTGGCTGAGCTAGTGGAGCTGATAGCTGTTTCGCTAGTAGCGCCATCGGGAGTCCTGGGAGGACCATCTTCGACAGCATGACTAGGACCTTTTCCATTAGCGGAAGCTGCTGCATCAGCCGCGTTGCCATCGCCTTTCTTCTTTGATGCCCGTTCATCGTCTACGTGCTCAGTACACTGCTCAGACTGGTGCTCCTTTGGCTCTTTTTCACGATCAGGATCATCTTCTTCATCTGTCGTTTCGCCATCATCGTCATCCGGTTCTTCAGATTCTGTCGACGTTATCTGCTTTTCCTCGAAACCAGAAGAAGAACTACTGTCTTCGTCAGACTCTGCTTCGCTCCTACTACTGTAATCCAGCCCTGCAGCATCTAGAAGTTTGATGGTCTGCACGCGCACGATTGGATCCGTGTTGTGTTCGACTCGAGCAGGAGCAGTGTTGGTCTTGACGGGAGTTATCTTGGATTTTTTGTCAACTACATCCTTGCGAAGTTTAGAAGGAGGTTTAGCAGTTGTCCCACAGGTAGCAATATGTTCTTCCACTTCAGCAGAGCAGCGTGCACCTTCCTCATGGGTGTTGAAATCAACGATTACCGGTATCCCATCAGCAGCGAGAGCTGGTGGAAGAGATGAGAGGTCACTAAAAGAAGACGAGGTCGTGTCGTCGTGTTTGCCTGGCCGCGTATCTGACTTGTCAGTGCCTTGGCTCCCTTTACTGCTTTTACTGCCAGCTGACACAGTGGAAGCATGAGCGCTTTTCACCTTGCTAGAGCATCGTGAAGTCGTCTTGGCGGAAGTATTACTTGTTTTGGCTGATTTACCACTTTTGGCTGATTTGCCGCTGGTAGCGGATCTATGGCTTTTCGTGGACTTCTGACTTCTCGTAGCAGAGTTGAGACTTTTATCAGACTTGAAGCTCTGCACTGTGCTACGAGAGGACCCCGAAACGGCCGAAGCGTCACTAGAAAAATGCGCGTCCGCACTTCTCCTGCTGCCATCACTAGTTACATCTGCACCAGAAGCTGCGCCACTCTCTTTCTTCTTCCTCCCACACGCACTACCACGTTTCCTTGTACTATTGGAAGGTCGAAGTCCTCGATTTGCCAGTGTGTTGAACGTGGTTGCTGCGTCTATGTCAGCTGTGTCTCCTCCATACATGCCCATGGCATTTGATGCTCTGCGACTAGTTTGTTTTTGTGATGTAGTAGAAGAAATTCTACCGTGGTGAACAGAAGATCTAGCCGCAGCAGCAGTATCAATAGTGTTGTTCTTTCTACTTCCTGGTGTAAGTTTAGCATCGTCGTCACCGACCAACTGTCCCCGCCCGTCCCCATCTC
Organism: Amoebophrya sp. A25; assembly: GCA_905178165.1. Classification (NCBI taxonomy): domain Eukaryota; class Dinophyceae; order Syndiniales; family Amoebophryaceae; genus Amoebophrya; species Amoebophrya sp. A25. Next base: position 104,649 of record CAJINU010000117.1, on the reverse strand, counting down.
GGCCAGCTTCGGATTCGGAATCGCTCCCGGCATAATAATCTCCAGCATCAGCTCCTAATTCTGCAGCATCAAGATAATCTACCAATCTTGCCGAGACCTCACCACCTTCTTGCAGCCTGCCAACTTCTGAGTCATAGGATTCGTAACCTTCATCTTCCTCGTGTTGGTTCTGTGAAGCGTCAGAGGAGAGCGAAAAGATGTCATTTATGACAGGAAAAAGCGCACTCATACTGAACAAAGTAGCTTGCATCCACGTAGGAAAGTAGAAGCAGCTAATTTTTTGAGTACGAGTACACTTTTCCACTCAGGTCATATCATCCTCTTGTTCTTCCTGTTCCTGCAGCTCATCAGCATCGGAAGGTTCTAGGTCAAACTCGATTCCTAGATCTTTAGCCGCCTCTACGAAGTCGACATCTGAAAATGCATCGATTTCATCAGGCTCTTGATCAGCAGCCTTAGCGTCTGCTGCATCAAGGTTGACGCCTACATCGCGTCCTCCTCCGAATACCACGACCGCGCTACGACCTTTGCCACCTTTACCTTTGTCTTTTCCCTTTTTACCTTTTCCTTTATCTCCTTTTCCCTTTTTTCCTTTTTTGCCCTTCCCTTTTTTAGAGCTACCGCCGTAGCCTCCTCGAGTGCACATCCTCGGCCCCTTTTTCAAGTGAAAAAGAAGATCCAGCAAGGATGATTCTGTTAAGGATGGACATGCTTGAGCGGTAGCCTTAACTTTTCTTCCCTTTCTGTAATCGTCACTGTACTCTCCATCACTAGAGTCATAGTATCCACCATAGTATCCACCACTGAGGTGAAAGGCACCGTCCTCACCAAAGTGTCCAAAACCGTCTTCCAGATCGGAGACTCCCACGACTCCTTCATGATTCTCTGGTGCACCTTCTTCTCCCGTGTTCTTCGTCGTGAAGGTTGTTGTACCCTTGCTTAGACAATCAGCGTCGCTGTCTTCAAGTAGTTCGGAGGATGAGTTGCCGCTTTCATCCGAGCTTGTTGCAGCGACATTCTCAAAGCCCTCACTCTCCGAGGATGAAGATGAGGATAAGCCGGAAGAAGATGATGAGGATCCGAGATCTTGGACTCCAGATTCTTCGCAAAACTTCTCTAGCTCGTTGATTTGGTCTGTGAGTCTTCTCTCCTCTTCTGTTTCCTTTTCGCGGAGTTGTTTTTCGTCAAGAACTTCATCTTCGTTGTCTACACTGCTCTGAAGATGTAGCTGAGTAGGAGAACCAATCTCGTTCTTGGGTCTGTAGTTGATGTTGATGTTGTCTGAGTTTATTCCCATTCCCTCCACTATCTCAATAGTATCTTTCTGACCCCCAGAAGTTGGCGCAGGTGATACATCGAAATTATCAGTCAAGGCTAAAGGAAGATCAGATCGCCGCACAGTAATTGTTGAAGTACTGCTGGAGGAAGATAATAATGGACCTCCCACATCTTCTATGTTGTAAAAGTGCCCACCTCTATTTCTACTTTTGCTTCGTCGCCACTTCTTGTCATGATCTTCCCGATCAGGCACTAGGGACATCTTATGGAACAGATCCACTTGCTTCTGGCGATTCACGAGTTCGAACAGGCGCTGCTCCTTCTGACTGGCCATCGGAATGTAGCCGCGCACGTGGTATATGAATGCGTCCATTCATTGACAACATCGTGATAGGGGGATGTCGCTCCCTCTTATCTATGTTCTCAACTTAGGAACGACATGTTGCCCCCTATCTGATGTGTTCTCAATGAGCCGTGGCATCATACAGTATAAAGGCCAGCCTGCCTTGTCTTTGTTGTACCGCAGTCCAGCGTTCCCGACTTTTTCTTCCCGATTGTATTCTAGGATTTCCGAGATATGCGCGAAAAAATTAGAGCGATACTAGAACGGCTTCCCTTTCTGTATTCGCAACAACTTTCAAATGATGTTGTTAAGACGTACATATTATTTGGCAGAAGACTAGAAGACTAGCAGACTTGTACATGTACTCTCATGTTGATCATGAACATCCATTCTCCGCATTCTTAACTTTCCGCCTGTTCTCGCGACTATCGGCCCCCTTCTCCCCCTGTGGTGTTACGCAGAAAACGAATGTCTCAAGGAACTCCTGAAAGTCACTGGCTTGGTCGCCTGGAATCACCTTCTCGTCTTGGAGCATCGGAGTGAATTTGCTCAGCTGTGTCTTCGCGAAATCGTAAAATTTCTCTAGCTGCTCCTTCACGGTGACATGGTAAGGCCGATTTTCGACGGAAGCGTCAGGAAAGAGCTCAAGGATTAGAAATCATGTAGTTCCCGTTCTCTTGACACCTGCTTAACTTATAGTACAAAAGAACTTATCATCGAAAGGTTATGCGTAGGAATCCGACGATGCCAACCAAAATTTGAAGTTGGAAAATAAATATGTTCTTCATCAAAAAGACAACTAAGAGACTACCTATCTCTAATATTTACCTATTATCTACTGCATGACAATGACCAGTCCCCAGCAAGCTTCAATGTCTCTTCTTTCAAGAAGATCAAAAATTTAAGTAAGTAGGTACTTATCTATCATTATGATCTCTAAGGATAATATCTGCATGACCGTGACCAGTTCTTTCAAGAAGATATTTCAAAAAAAGAGTTCAGGAAGACCTCCAAATAATATCCTAACTCTAAAACATCCGCTCTATGGTGTAGGCACGTTCCGTGGCGGTCTACTTCGAATTTCGCAGGTAATTCTAGCTCCCTCTCAGGCGTCCACAAGTGTCCATCCAGAGGGAACAATACTGGAAGAGGGTTCTGACTGCGATGAAATGCATGGTCTGGGTGTTAGAGGTCGATATTAAAGTTTCGATCCAATGACTCATTTCAATGTCGTCCTAGAAGAATGCTAGGTATCTTTCGATCCAATAACTCATTTCAATGTCGTCCTAGAAGAATGCTAGGTATTTATATCTTTTCACGATTTTTCGATTGTGGTATCTACTAAAGATCCATAATCCTGTGGAAGAAAGGCTCCAGGAGATGCTATTTCTGAAGAAGAGACTCCTCGATGAATGTAAGTAGCAAGATCTGGAAACCATCTATCAAGAACTAATAAATTTGAGTGGAGTCGTCCTACCTAGAAATAGCATAAGAAACCTATCAAGTAATAAATAAATTCCAGTGCGGTCGTCCTACGTAGAAAAAGCATAAGAAACCTATCAATTATTGACTTAATCAGGATCCGCATTATGCTTCAGGCCGTCCTCAGCGATCGTGCGATTGATCTCCTGAAAGATCTTGCACACCCGATCCGTATTCCTTTTCGCATATCTACGTCCCAGCGCTTCAGCGATACCCTCATGGAGTGGCTCCTTTTCCTCTGATGATTAGAGGTAGGCTTTGTTTTGGTATTCGTTTATCCCGTTTGTTATGGCCGTCCCCCTTAGGAGAGCCATAACAAACGGTAACAAAAAGAACCTTTCACCTACCCTTAAGATGAAACACTGGAGTCGTTGTCAGGATCAGAAGAGGGACCCTGAGCAGGGTCTACAACAACATCTACCTCTTCCTGACCGGTAATACCTTGTTCGTCTTCATTGATTTCGGGAAAATTTTCCACGGAGCTACCAGGTGTGGCTCCCTTTGAGGTTGAGAAACTACTACTACTCCTGCTACCACTGCTGCTGCCGCTAGAAGAGGATGAAGATGCTCCACTTGACCCCGAATCTGAAGAATCAGTAGAGGACACAGGGGAACTACTGCCGCCATTTTCGTCTCCACTTCCGTTTTTCTCGCCTCCAGCACGCTTTCGAGTACTATAGTTTTTCTTCCTATCATTGTCCCTGTCATCTTCATATGGCAAAAGACGCTCCGCAACTGAGCTGCCTGAGGAGTGATCAGATGAGCTGCTTGATGAATGACGCCCAGTACTATCCGCGGAGCCTTCTTCTTCTTCCTTTTCCTCAAGAAGCAGAGCTTCATCGTAAAAATCCCCATGCTTGTTCGTTGGCGCATCCACGATGATGCATTTTGTGCTTCTGCTCAAGTCCTCTAGAGTGGCAATGGGAGGAGGTGTTTCGATTTCATCGAAGTCCGAATCCGGTGTTTTGCAGGTCTTTTTCGCCTTATCTTCACGACTTTGAGCCGGAACCTTTGCTGGACCACGTGTAGGTGATTCGTGCACATGACCAGGATTATCCGCGTTGTCTTCACTGCTATTGACCGAAGACGCTTCTTCAGATGGCAAGCTATCTTCAGATGAACTATCTTCCTCGACTTCAGGTGTTACGGTGGATAGAGGGGAGCTTTTCCATGGTGGACTTTTTGACTGGACGGCGTAAAACTGATCCAAATCTATGCTTAGAGGGAAAACAGATTGCAATGCCAATGAATGGACAAAAGAAAAGGACACAATACCAAACAACGATCGAGAGTTTTATCCTTCGAACGAAACGTGACAACAACAATAGGAATGAACTTCTTGAAGCTGTAGTACTTAAAGATACTTATTCAACACGTGAGTAGACACTTTAGAAAAAAAAAAGCGCCGCCATAGCTTCAAGTACTGCGCAAATTCGCGCAAACTCTTTATCTCCTTTCTCTTGCTTTTTTCCCATGCTTGGCGGCGGTCGGTCTCATACGCGCAGTATTTGTCGAGAAGGTAATCCCTACGTTTTGCGAAGCGCATCCATCGGTTCTTTGCATGGATAACAATCGAGTTGTTTTCTTCAGCGTGGTCCACCATGGCCATACTTCGATATTCTGCTTCCAGGAACGCAGATGGAAAAAAATCCTCACGCAAAGCCCCTTTTTTCGACTTCAACAGCCTGTAGAAATGTCTCTGGCCGTGCTCTGGTCTTTGGTGGACTTGGAGTTGGTCGTCGGCACCAACACAAGAATCTACTTCAGAAGCCGCTAAAAACTCAAGTTTTTCCTCAATTTTGGCTTCCACAATTTTTGCGCCGTCCAGCATGTCGTCTTCATCCATGATTTCTAAGAGATGCATAGGCACCTCGCCTCTCAATTGAATCTCCAATGCCACTTTTTCCAGGTCTCCAAGGATTCCTTTGGCTTCTTGCAGGTCTGCTTCCGCGTTTTTGTACAGCAGAGAGAGTATAGGAGGCTCAGCTTGTTCTTGTGAGTGAGCTTTTTCTTTTTTATTCGCGGCACTATTGGAGGAGGGACTAGTAGCACTGCTATTATCTTTGTTCTTATGAAGATGATCTCGGTTTTTCGTAGTAGGCGCAGATTCTTCGTACTGATCATCATTGTCGTGCCTCTTCATCGCAGTGACCATCCCATTCTCCGAAAGAAATCGAGAAATATCGGGATGCGTCAACGGATCTCCCTCAGCGGGGAAAAAGTGGCAGCCAAAATCTAGCACCAACATCTCTAATCGTTCATCTGCACGTCGACACCTCTCACGTTGCTCTTGTATCGCATCCTCTATGTAAGCAAGAAAAACTTCACCCTCAAGAGAAGTTTTGTGAGACCACATTCTGGCTGTTGTCTGAAAGCGCGTGTGCGATTCTACTAGTTCTGTTGCAAATTCTGCTAAAAGAAGATAAGCTTCTGGAAGAGTGAGGCTCATGGCGTTCCATAAGTCGACCATTGCCCTTGTTGTCGTTGGTGCTAATATTGGTACTAGTTTAGTACCGACTGGTGTTTTTTCCTCACGAAGATCTTCCACTCCTTCGACTACTCCTACAGCTTTCATCTTGTTTGGTCCCGGCAACGTGTTACTCTTAGCAGTGGTCCCTAGACTTGTCTGTGTCTCTTGGTCCTCTTTCAAAAGCACTGGAAAAGTGAGCTCTTCATCTTCGTGGATAGTCAAAAGCGTACTCCTCTGACAAGCTCGTCCTCTCTGAAATTTGCGCAAAGAACTAGCTGCTGCTCTCCTTCTGCTTCTTCCTCCAACATCGGTCACTGGCGGACTCACTGTAGTAGTTTCATGCCCTTGTTGTTGCAATTGATCTACTCCATCTTGTTGATGCTGGTGCGGAAAACAATATCGCTCTCCTTGTCGTCCATTGAAGATGATATCACTTTCTCCCAAAGAAGACTTTAGCACTGGTGGTCGGATCAAATTCGGCAGATAGTCGCCAAAAACACTTCTAGCACAAGAAGTTGTCCTCGGATGATGATACTCAATCATGTCTTCACTACTTCTAGGATGAAAGTCTTCATCAGCATGATCTTGATGGTGAGCATATTGAAGTGCGATGTCCTCAGCCCTCGCGGCCCACGCACAGGCGGTCTTGAAGCGATCAAACGAAGGATCGTCCACACGTCGCAGCAACGTCGATTGTGTAGCGCCATCGTCTTTGCGTGTTGCATTGACGATGAAGGGCACCACTGAAGTTGTATTAGTAGCGGTGATGGTCATGCTGGAAGAAGAGGTGGAGGTGGACTTAACATTTTCGTTTTGATTTTTATTAGAGGTTGAAAGTTGGCGTCTCTAGCTCGCATATCTATGGCTTTCCTACTTGTGATAGCCCTAGAGACGCGCATAGAGATGTCAACTCCCAAGCCTTAATTTTATGTTTTCTATATGAAGAAGTTTGAGTCCTCTCCACTTTCCCTCCAGATGCTTTGTCTTCTTTGTCTTCGTTAATAGGTTCCCACTTCTCAATAGGCATCACCTCACGCGTCATCACTTGCCAGTAAGCGTTGTAATTCCACTCTTCTCTCTGCTCCTCGGTCCAGCACCTACTCCAACATTAGAGCTACCGCGTTAGCATCTTCCCTGAGAGTCATATCCTTAGGTTCTTCTTTTTCAAGTAGAAAAAGATGAAGAACCTCCAGGGGTCATGATGTTAAGGACATGCTTGAGCGCTAGCCCTAACAACAGGTCAAAGCCCGTTCCATTTTCTTCAGCGCATGTCTGGACTCCCGGATCGCGTGTCTCCAATTCTTACGTGCCTGCGTTGCTCGTTTTAGACTTTCTGGAGTACCTGTCATCTCGCGAAAAAAGCGCTGCTCTGCTTGCTGTCTGGCTCCCAAAGCGGAGAAGAGGTGGGCCTTGGCATTCTTGTAAATCTCGAACCTCTTGGCAAGTAATTGGTCAACTGCGTCCTTCACTGTCTGCAACTGCACCACTTTAGTATGTGTATGTCTAGAACTAGATGAAGTAGTTGCACTTGTTGTACCTCTGTCAGCACTGTCATCAAGAAGTGTATGTGTACTATGGCCTTCAGCACTGTCATCAAGATGAAGTGTAGTATGTGTACTATCCCCTTCGTCGAAACGGTGGGAACGGGGTCTGCCTACAGTGACAATGCTACCTGTACTTCTGCCTACTTCTGCATCGTTGCTTCTATAGGACAGTCCAAACTCTGTAGGTCCTCCTCCGCTAGGAGGTGCCAAGTTACCACAAGCTTGCTGAAGAGACGCTTGGAGCCAATCGTGGAGAATCTGACATAGAAATGGAACGTTGTTGTCTTTTCTAGTAGAAGCCCGAGCACTGTGACGCATCTTCATCAAGGGGTTGAAGATCACAGTAGCGCAAGAGCCAGGAAATAGTGCCATCAGAAAGCGCTCAAGAAAGAGCAACCCACGCTTCTTCCGTCCTTCTGTTGTGGCACGCTCCTTCATCGTAGACTCGCGCTTTTCCGTCTTCTTAGTTCTCTCCGCAACCTCAGTAGCCAAAAAGCCATTCAAGTCACTGCGCAACTTCGATGATAGATCGAGGCCCTTCTTTGGATCGAGCATAGTAGCCATCCAATCGAGAGCGCGCTGTTCGAAATCCGGCAAATCCTCGCTCTCCCTTACTTTCTCTCTCGGTTTCGCTTCTGTCCCTTTTGACGCGGTAATAATTTGCTTCACTGCATACCCCGCAAGCAGTGTTAGACCTTGCTTAAATATTCAACATCTTCTTGAAAAGCATAAATTAATTCGACGTGTTTTCCCCTTACTTAGAAATCAAGGGGTCCGTCAAAGATGCTTGTAACAAGTCATACGAAAAAATACTACTGTTCTACCTTTGTGGGATTTATGTTGAGAGTGTTGAGAGATGTCAAATGTATCGTGCATCAAAAAGCCTTAACAGAATCCCAGAAAAAAAAGGATGGATCACTCTGTCCTTCGTGTGGTTGAGAAGTAGGGGCGAATGAGTAATGGATTCCTCAAATGCTGCAAGCTTTTGGATGCACTTCATCAACAGATGGATGCGTTCAGCGAAGTGACGGAATACCGGAGTACACCAGACCGTGATATCCGGATAATCGAAGGGCGAAACTCCATAATGCAGAAACAAATCATGACAGAGGAGTAGACGAACGCAGAGAGCGCCAGGAAGTGCTGCTTTTTCACTCGGAAAAGTACTAGAGGCATTTGTTGTTGTAGAAGACGTTGTATTCTTGGATCGAGATGAACGTAATGTTTCGTCCTCATTCTTCAGCGTGTTGTAGTTCTTCATCCCCTTAGTTTTCTTTTTCATCTTGCGAGCGCTCTCCGTATTACACTTTTCCATCTTGGCCAACAAGGAGGAAACTTTATTGCTTTGATGTAGGCGTAAGATCAAAGCTGGAGATATCTTTAAAGGGTTCATGTCGTTGCTCGAAGATTGCCTTATTGAAGAAGAAGACGTGAGTGGCATCTTCAACTCATCTTCCATTGCGATACGTTTGCAGAGTTTCACGAAGTGTACCCGGAAATGCCTGAGTCTTCGTTTTTTTCCACGTAGAGACCCACCTCTGCTCCAAAATACTGGACGTTGACTACATAGTTTCTTTCGATCCTGCGCAAAGGATTCTAGTTCTGCAAGATGTTCCTCTGTCGCACTGTGGCATTTGGCCTCACTTTTGTCACTTGGAACCACGATGTCGATGCCGCCTTTGGATTTTGGCAATCATAATTGAGGCTCTATCTTCACTACTCAACGTGGTCTAAGTTCTAAAATATACGGAAGAACGGACTATAATCTATCAAATGTACAGAAACAAACGCTCTGAATGAATCAAGAAACTGTAAAAAAGAGGACGCGCAAGATTCACGAGGATACTAGCTTCACTCTGGTAGTCCAAGTAAGTACCTAGTTCCCCACTATAATCCTCTTCTGCTGTCTTTACCAAGACAGGCGGAAATTTGTCCATTTCATCGAAAAGCCTGGGTCTCGTGCTAGTATGGGTGGAATCAGGAACAGGATCATCGTGCTCTTCATCTTCGAAACCAACTACAACATCTTCATCGCTTTCTTCTTCAGGCTCTGACGCAGACGCTTGTATTTCTCCAACATCTTGTTCAGCATCACCTTCTTCTTCTTCTTCTTCTTCAGTTTCATCGTTCACCTCGACAGTACGCATAAGCAGCTTCATTGCGTATTCTGCCTTCGCTTGTTGTCCCAGAAGCTCGGACCATTGACCGGCTCCTGCAGTACACAGCTTACGTGATCTAGATGAGCGCTTTTTTTGTTGCTTCAGAGAGCGCAGACGCGCACGTAGGGCGCGACTGGAGCTAAATATTGTCGGTGTCTTCATCTTCCGCATATAGGAGCGTGTTGAGATCGTAGTTGCATGAAAGTTTCCTCTTTCTGCCGCATCCTCCATGACCTTAACATGGGCCGCCTCTTGCGAGGAATCAAGATCATATCGTCCTTCAGTTGTAGTAGACTCCATTTTTTCTGTGTCCTCTTTTGGTGAACATTTTTTGTGTCAGTTTTCTTGCGAGTCAAAGATCATAGAAAGGATCTCATAACGACCAATGACACAAACAAGCAAAAAGAAAATAGGAATACGTTAATATAGGTAAAAAGCGACTTCCATTTCATTTGAAGATAGGAATGGGATAAACCAAGAAACTTAGCAACATATACACAGGGAATACAAGGAGTGGGCACTCGTCTATAATGCCTAAGCACAAATATTAAATAGGGATCAAGTTAGTTGGGACTTAGAAAGGAGTACTTGTACACGATTGTGGGGAATTTTCAACGGACTTATTATACATTTTTTTTTCAAGTTTAAAGAATCATTTTTTCCATGCCTGCTGGGAGTTGGTGGATGGAGGGAGGTATTCAAATTTTGTTATTGTGTGACTACTAAAACAGTAAGAAAAAAGCAATCTCAGATGGTGGACTAATTATGACTTGCGCTGATTTACCTATGTTTTCTTACGATAGACTTTTCGAAAGAGGAATGTTAGATATCTAAATTTAAGTTTCTAATTACTGGGTGCAACATCGCATTCAATCTCACATCTAGTTGATAACCGATGCCTTGATGATAAGTTTCTCCTTCTCTAACTGTATCGTGTAAACAGACCAACAATTATACTAAAATCCGACCGAAATAATCTCATTATCTGAGGCAGAGGCTTCGTTGAATGTCTTTGCTTTGTTGTGCATCTTTGCTTTGGGTGAAAGACTTACAAATCCAGGAGAGCCCTTCAAGCCACGTTGTCTTTGAACATGCAGCCTAGCATCAGCATCTTTCTTGCAACATCCACAATAGTAGGTCGTACAACACTTTCTCAGCGAGAATAGCACTTACAACACAACTTTCTCATCTAGAATAGCACTTGCACATGCGTAGGACGGAGGCAATGTATCAAGAACAACAACTTTTTCCTCGGGGAGAACACACAGGCTAAACAGGAATGCAGCTGTCAACGCGGTGACGCGTTTTACGTCCACGTGTAAAAACACAAGACCGCAACCCAGACAAATTTCAGTGATTTAAGACGAAGTCGATTGTTTTCTGCATTCATAAATGCAACCGTGAGCGTAATCGAGACGAGTTGAGTCGGTATTTTTTAGTCTTGATTCCAATCGTAGTTTTGAGTCTAAAATTATGATCCCGAAAAGATGAGTCCCTATCAGTCAAGAAAAGCATGGCATGGCATGGAACCTCGTTTGTAGCTGTTCATGTCTACCTGTTGTGATACTTACGAAAGATACCCTCTGCCTTACCCCTGCAATTCCTTTTTCGGCCATGCGAGAACCGTATCACCGAATTCCGCAGTTGCACAGCGCACAAAGTGTGCTGTATCCTTATGTTAGAGCTCGTTTTTCACTCTGCCCGGTTGAGTGAGTTCCCCTTTTCCCCGCTCCATTCCCCTTTAAATCAAGGGGGACTCCACTCAGCATCCATAGTTCAAATGGGATAGCGAAAAACTAGCCTTAACTATGAGGCCTGACATTTCCGAAGCCCTGTAATGGGTTTCGACCGAAAATGCTTAGCAACTCCGCTTTTTCCGCATCTGATGCTAAATGTGCATAATCTTCAGGATTTAGCGTGGAAACGTCGGTGCTGCGCAGGGAAGATAGTGCTAGCTCACGAACGGAGACCTCTTGTTGTGGAGGAGGTTTTTCGTCTTCTACTCCTGTCTGCTCGTTGGTTTCACCAGTGGTCGTCTCTACTTCACTTTTTTTATTCGCACTACTAAAACACGGCCTAGCACCACGACAGCGATTGAATAGACTACAGCTACGGATTTTCTTAGAAGGTCGTGTCTTTCGCTTTCGTGTTGCTGACAAAGGAACCCCTTTCTCTCCCATTTTCTTGCTTTCGACACTCTCCTCCACCTCCAAATCCACTTCATCGACGTGCAGGCAACGGCAAGAATTCCTACCGTTCCCCATCGCTAGTTCACTGCAACCTTGCCAACACAGCTGCATCAAACTGGGCACTAGTTCGAAACTCTTTGGGGGTGGACCAAGCAATCTGGCTTCGTCAAGAGGCGATATCGTCGACGATAGTGTCGTTGATTGAGAAGGAGGTGTAGGTGATATGTTGTTGGCCTCCCGAGCTGCAGAAATACTCGAAGCAGGCACAGGAGGCCCGCTACCAGGTGGAGCAATCGCCGAATTGAATTCTTAGCGCTAGTTTTTCACTACGCCTCCTTGAGTGGGTTCCCCTTTCTCCCTGTAACTGCGTGCTTCCCCCTCTAAGACAATAACAAAGCCAGAGGACCCCACTCGGCATAGTTCATATGGGAGAGTGACAAACTAGCCTTAAAATTCGAAAGCTCCAGGCCTAGACTTTTTCTCCGCTAGTTCTAGCATCTCTGCACGTTGAGCTTTGCGCCAATGGGAGTGCTCCAATCGTAAAGCTTGTAGGTTGATCCAGACGTCGCAGGAGGAATGAGGATTTCCTTTAGCTTCTGCAGAAGTTGATGTAGATGTAGAAGCACCAGTTCCAGTAGAGGTTTTAATATTATCTTTATCACAGGTGTGATATACGATGTTGTTCTTTCGTCCACGCGTCTGGTCAACCATAAATTCTGTGCTACCAGGACCGGCTTCGCTCGCTAGTTTTGGTGGTAGCCAAGTCTGCTCTAGGATTTTTGATAAGAGACGCTCTGCGAAATCTACTGCAAAAATGCTTCTACTAGTAGAACTCCTAGTAGAGGATTGTTGCGTTTCGGTTTTTGATGAAGCTGATTGTGCTGATTGTATGCTGATCTTCACTAAGTCGGGTTCAGGATCATTCTCTATATCAGCACTCTCGTACTCTACCGACTCCAGATGAATCCTCACTTTATCGGAAGCAGGGCTTGAAGTAGTGCTAGGACTTGTGCTGCCAGAGGCACTCCTGACTACGCTTTCTAAATCAACAACTTCCTCCTCCACCTTTGATATTTTGTTATCCTTATCGCCACGAGTAGTTTTTTCGCCTCTCTTTATATGTTCAGTACCGTCTTCTTCCTCCACTCGTATTGCAAACCATTCTAACGTCATGCCAGCCACCTTATCCGATAATTCCTCACTCCATTTAGCGTTTAGAAACCACACGAAAGGCAGACTTCGCCCAACCTGTTGTTCGTAAACTGCGGCAGAAGCTGCGCGATCGCGTCTTATCATCGATAACGGTGCCTTTTTGGTTGTTGTTCCTTGTCTTTCTTCATCTGATGTAGTGGGTACAGTGGAAGACGAAGGCGTTCTCGGTGATGTGTTCGTAGTTGTTCTTCTTCTTGAGGAAATACTAGTTTTTCCAGTGAAAAAATCTCTTTGTTGCCTTTCATTAGCGAAGGAATCAGCGAAAACAGGATGTTCTTCTCCTTCTAATTCCATTTCTTTACTCAGAATTTTCGACGAATCACCATCAAAACCAGAAGTAGAGGCACGCACACTTTCCTCTTCTACTTCTATGTCGCCTACTTCCGTCGTCGCTCCAATGACATCTAGATGGCCATGTCCTTCTTGCAAATCACCGACTTTCGTCGTTGCTCCGACCACATCTGCATATCCGTGTTGTTCCCAGATATTCAAGAGTTCTGTCCCAGCATGAGCATCTGTCCTGCGGTAGATACGGTGTTGCGCATCCGCGTTGATCTCCGTGGACACTACTGGTAACTTGTTGTGCGTGTTCTTCATTGACTCTAGGAGGTCAGTCGCCCCATGCAGAACTTCATGGTCGTGGCCTTCTGTGTCGGATTTTAGTAAGCAAAGATCTGCTTTAGGGAACCAGAACGGAGAAGCTTCTATGGACGGTGCTGTGGGAGAAGAAGTTGGGGTTGATGAGATGGATGGCGCAAATAGTGTTGTTGATGTAGCACTTCTAGATGGTGTCTCTATGATAGGACTGCTCTTGTTCTTGTTCTCCATCGTTGCTAGTTTGCCAGCTGGAATAGGTTTTTCTGGTAATGGGTTTTGGCTCTCGCGGAACAGTTGTCGGGTGATTTCGCTGATTGTTGGTATCTTCACACCTTGTAGCACGCTTACAGCTGCGACAGAATCGCTCTTACTTCCGGGATCGCTCTGATCTGAAGATGCACTTCTAGCACCTAGAGGATGATCGCTCATCTTACCTGCAGTCGTAACAACTTCAGTCGCCAGTATCTCATCCAAAGACCTCAATTTCACATCAGCAAAGTCGGTTCTAAATCTGTCGTCCGTGTTGTTCAATTGCGCACGCGTAAAGAGGCCGCCAAGCTCTGTGTCTTGATGCGGGACTGAAAAAACTAACTCTTGGTCTTGGTCATCTTCAGCGTCATTTAGTCTTATGGAGCTCGCTTCTTTCCCAGTTTCTGCTTTTTGCCGGTCCCCCCGCATCCGTCTAAACCTAGGCGCTTTCTCATGACTCGTAGCCGCAGACTGAATCAAGCGGACCTGGTGCTCTAAATGGTTAGCCAGGATGCTTCCAGCAGTGAAAGCAACGTTCCAATTGACAGGCTCTACTGCTAGGATCTGCCTACCGGTACCACGCTTACGCTGACGGTTGGGTGGAGAAATAGGCGTCGACGTCGTCGTGGTGCTTTCTTCGTTCGATATCCCAAGATCCTTTGATACTGGATGTGGATTTTTCCCAACAAGAACATTTGCACCATTATTGTCCCATCTCCTTGCATATTTGTAGGCACTATTCTTGTTCGAAGACACTATAGCTGCATCAGAAGTTGCGGATGCCTTTGCCCCTAGCTCACTTACCAATGGGTGCACAAAGTAGTACCGACCAGGGACACCACGATTGCCTTCTTCTTTGATAAGAGAGTCCCGTACAGAACCCGAATCCCGTACAGAGCGCGCTGAAGTCGTACTAGAACCTTGACGAGGACTACCATTCAGACTGTACCCCGTACTCGATGAAAGGTCGTGACCTTGAAGAGGACTATTGATGTGGTTACTATAATAATATCCCCTAGCGATCCCCTCCACTTCATCCAGGTGCATCTCTGCTATAGGTACGTGCAAACCCCTGCCACCAAAATACGGGTCTGGAACGCCGCTATAGGAACCAGGACGGCCTAGGAACGCTGTTTCGATCTGAGTTAGTTGTTCGCGACCATGAAACAGCAACGGTTCGAAGTCATACGCTTCAGTGCTCTGACGCGCGGTTGCGAGTCTCATAGAGCAAGCCCCATAGTTAGCACCGACGTCGATGGCAGAGAGACAAGAGGCAGATGTAGAAGCTGATTTTGAAGAACATACTTCTGGGACTTGATTTTCGTCCTCTTTCTTCAAGCACACCTCCTCGTCGTCCTGTCCAGCAAAGCCGTTAACAATCTTCTTTTGCCTTTCCCTCTTCGTCAATACGTCTAATAACGTTTCGCATTCGGCCCACAAGCCAAACAAGCGGAACTGCGTGGACATCGTATTCTCCGATTCCCAGAAGGGATTTACGCAGAAATAGAACTCATTCGGTACTACAGGCGTCGTTTTTACCAAGCAGTTAGCGCCAAAAGGTAATTCATCTTCTACGGTCATGGTCTCAAAGAGTCCAGGAAGACACAGACGGAGACAAGTCCAACTGACCACTCGGTGACTAAGAATGTGTAAGTATACAACTGACTCTCGTCCTGTGAGGCTGTTGAACTAAAATGAATAATTCCTCTTAAAGTATCCGCGCATTCGCTTGTCGGTGTCGTGCCAAGGACACGTGCTCCTATGAAACAACAGGTCTTGGAGATACTGAACTAACTGCAGGAAGTGGTAAAAAAGTTCCGAAGAGGCGTAGGGGGAAGCGTCTGGGTCGTAGATATTCGAAAGGAGAGGTTCAGGCTGAAGAATGGCTGTGGGATCGATGTTGCTCGTGAAAGAAGAGGTATAATCATTGGAAAAATCGGCTGAATCTTCTTCATCATCTTCCTCTTCGCCAAGACCACTAGCTTCACTATCTTCACCCACGTCTGCGTCTGCATCTGCAAAAGCACCAGGACCACTAGCTTCACTATCTTCACCCACAGCAACACCTTCTTCCTCAAGTGCACCTTCACCTTCGGCACTTCCAGAACCAAGCCCCTTCTTCCTCATATACTCCTTCATGTTAAACATCTGTTTCGTCCTGTCTTCCCTTGGCACGTCCCGACCTCGTATCCTCACCGCTCGGGTAACTGTTCTCCATTCTCTTAGCCTCAGCATTTGCTCATCTAGGGGGCTCCTTCATCTCGATCCCATTGCCACAGAAATACATGGAGAAGGGTATCGAGATGCTCCTGAGCAAGATAGATAGAAGCTGACCTTAATTCTCTATCACGTTCGTCGAAATGAGGTAGAGCATCCTCAAATTTCAATGGATCTATGAGATTTGGAATGTCCTTCGCGTCTTTCTCTGCCGTCCAAGCGACGTAACCAGGCGCATGCACACCAGGACGGAGGGGGTTGTAGTATCTCTTATTTTTTGCTCTTGAAGAGAAAGATGTGGTTGATGCAGTTCTTTTGCTTCTGTTCTCCCTTCTTCTGTTTCGAGAATTATGTTGTGGTCTAGTTGTAAAGTATTCTTCTGGATCGTACATCCTCTCCTTCCTAGCGAAAAACCTATCCCAACGTATTGTTTCATCTGAGTTCTCGATGAAGTAGGCACTCGAAGAAGCAGACGCAGGACGTCCCGGGATTTGTTCACCGCCTAAGGAGAGATATTGGAAAAAAAGCAAGCTCTGTGGTTGATGGTTCCTACTCGTCCCACCGACCCCAAAATACTCCCTGTAATATAGCACTATTTTCTGGAACGTCTTAGCGACCAAGCGCAATAGTCGTCGTGGGACCACGAGTCGTCGATTAGGGTCGTAGACCACTTCTAATCTGCGCAAGTCTGGATTTCTGGACATCTGAAGTAAAACATCTGCTAGTGGTCGTAGAATGCGTGCTTTTTGCAAGAGCTTTTTGTCCTTCTTAATGTTGGATGATTTGCCTTCATTGGAGCTAGAAATGGATGTACTTCTAGCACGAGTAGGTCCTTCTGCTTGCACGGCAGCAAAAACGCTACTAGATATCGGCCAATCCTCAAACCTCGAAGATGACACGACAGAAGTAGCTCCTGCAGTAGTTGCTGTTGTTGTTCCTGTTCCACGACCAGATATCTTCCCTTTTTCTGCACGGCCAGGATGTCTTTCGTCCCGTTCTTGCCAAATTTTCACTACTTTATCTGGTACTGTATACACCTGGTCCCTCACCCACTCCATGTAGGTTTCCTCTCCCGCTACTAGGGCTGTTGTTTCCGCACCCATCGAAGGCAGACGCCATGGTGCTTGAGACACATACCCAAACAACGGCCAGGTCGAAGACAGCACAGATTCGATGAAGCCCGTTGCTAAACGGACTTGCGCTTGCACTGCTTGAAGATCATCATGGAGTGGCTGAGGTTCAGGTTCATTACCTTCTTCTTGTGCTCTAGCCGTACTAGCAGTATCGACGTCAAGATTCTCAGTGTCCTCGTAATCTTTAAACACCATTCTCTCATCCACAACCGCATAAATCCTCTTTAGCCTGGTTTCAAACTTCCGCAAAGCCATGAAAGCCGACTGAGATCTCAGGTCCTGTGTTGATTTAGAGCTACCGCGTTCACATCCCTACGAGCATCCTTGGTCACTGGTCAGAAAGCTACTTTTTCAGGTAAGTACAAACAGGGCCACAAGGATCACAGCGTACGTAGGATGCTTGATGCGCGGTAGCCTTAATTGACTGGCCAATCTGACCGGTGACTAGACGGGCAAAGAAGTCCTGTTTCACATAGTACAGGAAATAATGAAACTTATGTTTCAACCGCAAACAGCTAAAGGCGCGATGAAAGTGCGCGTTTTGCACGCCTGCGGCGTGACGCTCGTGCTCTAGAGGTACGGAAAGGTCGACATCTGGGCCTCCTGGAAGATAATTGCTCGAGGTCGAGTCCTCTTGTTCGGGGTTATGCAGATTCTTGTCTTCGGAATTATCATTTTTACTGCTTCTACCACTCTGTTGTATCTCAAACAAATCTTTACCCCAGTGCTCGTCTGCCAATACGTAAGGCTGTGTACCACGCGCGTACTTCAGCATCAAGGCTCGTGTGTTAATGTCGCGCTCATCTCTTATGTGTCGGAGCGGTTCCTGTCTTTCCCTAAACACCTCTGACAGTCCTCGGAAAACGGAAAAGCGTTCGACTTTTTCCCACAACATGGCCCTCGTGGTGTTCTCGAAACGGAACCGTGGAACGGGGTAGGAGGCCGGATCAGGCTTGTTGTCTTCTTCCCCCTCTTCTTCCTCTTTACCAGTATCTGTTGCTGCTGTCGCACTTGCAGTACCGGTCGATCTCTTCCCTTGACCCTTGGTACTCGTACTCCCTCCACTTGCACTTCCACTACTTCCCTGATCACTGCCCTGGTCAAGTATATGCTTCCCAACCAGAGCCTGTTTGATACTATGCGTTCGCGTCATGAATTGGCTAGCATGCACGCCACCACTGCGTAATTCGCCATGCACCGTGTCTACGCGAAAGCTGCGAACATAGGCCTCGTGATGCGGGTACCTCTTCGGAGCGTCAGGGATGAAAGGAGGTGGGAGTCCGTCTTCCGAGCATGAGGGATGAACGAAGAGGGTGAAGACGAAGAGGAAATTGGCATAATTATACGAACAAGAGATCTACGCGGTAGCAAAGGCAAAAAGTAGAGCACTTCCGTCTTACTACTGTAGACAGCTAATTCTGTATTCCAACTGTTGCCATTGGAATCCAACACGTCCTGAACAATAGAAGACACTTACTTTGTTACGAATACAACTGGACATACAGCTACAACACGCTCAAAAAATTACTCTGTACTTTTACAACTACTTGCCTCCAACAAGTCATACCAACCCATTCCCCGCTGTCTGCCACTTTCACCAATCGCTTAATCCCAGTTGTGCGGTTCCACGTGTTTCTACTGCCTGAGACAGCGTTATTTGCTTGCTCTTCCACTTGCTGATCGTGTTCATACATCCTCCATTTACCCCATTCATCTTCCACCTTCGCCACCTCCTTTCTATACGACACTGGCGATGGCAATTCCAATTGCTGCCTTCGCACAAGTTCGGCATTTTGTGCTAAAATTACAGCTGCACTAGCTTTTCACTATCTGTCGTGGTTGAGTGGCTAGTGCCTTTTCTTTCGTCCCTCAAAATCCTAATCCCCTGGATGCAGTTATAAAAAAGAGGGAATTCACTATAACTGTAAGCCTAGTCACACAGGAAGATAGTGACAAAGCAACCTTAACAAAAACGCTCCACTAGCCCACATATCGAGCCTTTCTCTTCGGATTTCTTGTTCATACGTGAGTTCAGCGAAAATGTGCATCAACATCGAGATCAGCTCGACCGCAAAACAGTCGGAAGAAATAGACTGCGGTCTCGCGTGTAGGGTGTTGAGGCGGTCATAGGCATTCCGGAGTTGACCCGAATGGTCGGTGGCGAGAGATTCGCCGGGCTATGAAGGCTGGAAAGACAAGGCAGTGAAACGAAGCTGCTAGAACCAGGTAGTACTACAGTATGAAGTTATCTCGCGACCTAACGTCTTGCACAACCCGAGACAAAACATTAGTACTAGGGCTGATGCTGATCATGGTCTGTCTCTTCTACCGAACACTTCTGAGTCGTTTTTACCTTCTGGCTGTACATCAATATTGGGAAGGCAACCAGACTCAGGTCCACATAAAGTGAAAAACCCTTGGCCCAATCGATCCTGAATTAGCTCCCATGGCCGCGTGAGCGCCCTCTCCCTCGTTCTCTGCGAGTAAACCGGTGCCAACCAGCGGTGTTGCGCGACGAAGGTAAACACCTCCTGCAGCCTGCGCAAGTGGTACAGCTTGGTTCCTGGAATCCAGCTTCCATTAGAGCCCTCTCCCATCCTATGCCTGCTTGAGGACGACACGTATACTAATCCTCTTTAGGTAGAAATCACAGAACGTGAACGACCGAGCCCAGTTCTCATCTACTCAGTATAGAGGTCTACATCTACTAAGTACATGAGACGACTTGGTGAAAAACTACAGCCTTAATCTGAGTGTACCCATCTGGCATGCCAGTGACCAGGTTGCGAATGTCTTCGCGCAACTGCCTGACCGCATTCGTCTCATGGTTGCAGACGGCTTAGCGGTAGGTTTTTGGTGCTCGTTTATCCCGCTTTTTATGCCTGTCTCCACCTAAAGGAGAGAGCCATAAAAAGCGGTAAGAAAAGCACCTTTAACCTACCCTTAAACGGCGTTCCCAACAAAGTGAGAACGATAAAAACGAGCGTGGACTAGGAAGGAGGATTCTCGGTCATGATGGGTGACGAACGAAGATAATAGCAGCAAAAAGATGATGCTTATTATGCTCGTTAGACGGGAGTGGAGGCTTGTCGTGATTTTCAATGTCTTGAATTTTTTCAGAGTTGTCCTTCTTCTTCTTGGGACTAGAAGACCTAGGTTTCTATCCAAAAGTAGACCTAGGTTTCTTCTATCCAAGTGTGAGTAACGCACTGCTGTGAAAAACCGAGTTTTCGAAAAAACGAGAGTCATCTTCAGCCATGCTAGCGCAATCAGTTTGGCCTATTCTTGTTTTGAAAAACTAATGTGGGATCATGTTGTAGGCAGAGATATGAAAGATGGAGCGACGAGTAAACACTATAACTAGAGACACTAACTAGAAACACGCACCCTCACCCATCTCATTCGCTCTTCGTTTCAGTAAATTTCACAACTCCCACATTCCTTGGACTGGATGCTCTCACAAGTCCACAGCTTTTGGATACGCAGTCCGTTGCGCGCCCCTTGAGCAACGACGCTGTTCCAGCCCTTCCTTGTGCGATGGCTGGTGGTCTTGCTAAGGCTAAGAGATAATTGCGGATCTTCACCACAAAGCATGTGTCAAAAAAGAGCATTGATAAATCTTGCGTCGAACAATCCATGCAATTGCAAAAAAACTACCTTCTGTCGAACAATCGGCTTTAGTGTTGAATGGAAAATGATTGCATGCCCTTTCTTGCTGCCTCTTGGATTCGATTACGAGTGATTTTCAGCAATATGTATCTATAAGGTCGAACTTCTCTTTCGCGAGAAAACAATAAATTTTCATAGGTGATGAAAAGTTTCGCAATATTTTCATAGTGTGCATTATATGCGTGAGCAGTTCATCTGACGAGGGAGTTACTACAACAAGTTAGTTGTTCTACGTTTTTTGTTTAGCCATAGTTTTCAAATATAGTTCGGCGATACATCTTTTAGTTATCTCGTCAATCACGATTGAATCTTCTACCAAAAAATGTCTATATTCGGCAAGGTGTTGGATGTTGCAAAAAGAGTAAACAAACGCTGGCATTGGCAACAGGTTCATTCTTCTAGTAACGGGTTCATTCTTCTAGTAACAGAGGTAACAGATATATTCTTCTAGTAGTTGTATTCTCCTACATCATCAGCCTGATAAACAGTAACAGAGCAGTTCCACGAAAAATTGCTCTCCTCATTCTCTTCCTGTAATCGGTGGCTGGGCAGGACGACTACCCTCATGTATTAGACCTCTCCGTAATTCTAATTGTAACTCATAACTTCACGCTGCTGCGTGATCCTTGAACACTACTACTCAGCCATAATAATAATTTATTTCTGCATGATGCAAACCATAACAAGACTCAGCGCTACTCTATTTCTTTTTCACCCTTGACAAGGATGCAGTCAAGAAAGTTGAATTGACATCGAGAGCCGTAAAAGTAGCTGGTCTTGGTCACCAAATGTCGCTGCATGTCGAAGACGACGTCGTTCACGCCGACTCAAACCCGTATCTATCTGCTCATGCTCAGCGCCCGAACTAGTACTATGCCGACTAAAGTGTGCAGAGTCCACGTCAGCGCGGGAGTCGAGGGGTTAGAAATAGACTAGTGGAAGATGAAAAGCACGTAGTAAAGTATCTATTTCTTGTCTAATTCTTCTAGTGATCTTCACCTTAAGGCTAAAGAACAGTTTCTTTCGAAACAATTATACTTACTACTACGAAGATTCCAAGGATAATGACTCAAAGTCGCACTCAGATCGCATCTTTCTGCTTTGTAGTGCGGAATTTTTTTTTGGAATTTTTCTTCGGATCCAACGGAATAGGTCCAGCTTTCCTTTGATCGCGAAGAATCGGAGTCGCAAAGACTCGACTGATCACTCTGGACATGCCCAAGTGAAAGCTGCGCAGCCTCGATCCGAGATGAAAAGAGAAGGGTCAGCTTATCTCGGTGGGTCGGTGGGACCCTTTACTACGATTAGGTATTGGTACGTATATATAAAACGTGCTTGTTCATAAAATATCGTCATTCTGGAAGAAAGAAACACCATTCTTGTTGCGTCGTTTAGGTTATACTGGTTTTGTTACCACTGCTGCACAAAGAATCACCACAACTTTTCATAGTGTTGTCGCATGCCTCATGAACAGCTACAGACTATATCAAAAGGTTCCACTCCATAATGTAGTCACATGCCTCATGAACGGCATCGACATCGTAGAACCGGTCGAATCTAAAGAGCGTAGTGCGCCTACTGGCGCTCCGAAGTTTTTAGAGCTCATCCGAATACATCTTCAGGCCCATTCTCAAGCCTTCTTCCTCTTTTCTACCATGCGGCAACCAAACACATCATCGAGATGAATTTTATTCAGATGTTCCCTCAAAATGTACTATCTGAAGATGGAAAATTTGGGCACTACGCCTTAACATTTGCAGAAACAGAATCTTGTTTCCCCACAGACATCAAGCTCCCCTGTCGACCGACTGCCAGTGCCCTGTCCTCATCTTCTCCTGAACAATCGTCGTCGTTCGCAGTGTCAGGGGGTGGGCGAAAGGATTAGATGTAGGAGCCACGGAATGAAAGTGAACAGCTGTGGCATCATTCTCGTTGTTGAAAACTTTGTCAGGGGGTGGGTGAAGCGATTAATAATTGGATTGAAAATCTAGTCGTAAACCAGGATAAGAAAACAAAATTCAAAAATACCAGCGGGTGCTGTCCTGTCAAGTAGTACAACTACTACTTCGTCTATGTCCATGTCTACCAGTGTTCCTGAAACTGCACTTTTAAAACCTCGCAAATGCCTTCAGAACGTCCGCGCAGCGGAGTCGAGTCGCCTTCTTCAGGCACGGTTGAGAGGCCACCTAGACCTTGTTGATGTTTGCTTCGGTCGCCATCAGGTTTATTTTTCATACCTTTTGTTCAACAAGGACCGACGTCGACGTTGTTTATCAAAAAAAGCGTATGTGACACAAGTGAACCCTGTCTGTGAGTCCTCGTCCTCCTACTTCTATCTAGTCTAGTAGTAGAAGTACCAAAATCTAACATGTCCTTGTCCACATCATTGAATATATCATAACTCTCGCCTCTCTCATCTGCGCGCTGCTACTGAGCGCAGGCAGTGGCTGTACTATTGAATGATTGATTGATGTGCCTGACGCCACGTCGACGATCTCATCAGGCGCCACTGGATTTGCAGAACTACATTCGGTGCAGCCAAACTGCCCAAAAAGACTGTCGACAAACCCACTACACCTCACTTTGGTGAGGTGAAGTTTCTTGGTGAGGTGAAGTTTCTTGGTGAGGTGAAGCTTCTTGGTGAGTCTGGTAAGTTTGTGACCAAAACAGAGGGATGGCCGCGGCTGGAAGCAGAAGGTCATCGTCGTAGCCATTGATAGGCGATGAACGAAGGAAAGGAGCCTGCTCGCGAGAGTCATCTTTTTCGTTTCCTAAGAAAAAAAAGTCTGAAGTGTGCAACTTGTTCCATGTAGTATTGCAATTATAGTAAGTATGTAAACGATAATATAGCAATTATGTTTTGCAGTACAATAAAGCGCAAAATGGGAAGTAGTGTAGCAGCAGCTGTAGTTGTGCTAACAGTTGTGTTAAACAGTTACAACTGGAACGTCAAATTAGCTTGTCTCAAAGAATAAGACAGATAAAGTAGCAGGTCTTTTTCTTTACGTTGGTCGGTATCTATGTAACTAGGTGTGACAAAGCAGACGAAAAGAGGTCTTCGAACGCAGTCTGGTGAAGAGTCCCTAAGCGACTGTCTCTCTGATGATCTTCGCGTGTCAGAGAACACCTGATCATCTGCAGTTTCTCCATGGTAGAGCTGGAAGAGGTTCTCTTGCCTAAAAATATGCAGAGAGACTGAGTAGATATGCGCCTGTGATCTTCACTGGTTTCTTTTATACAAAGTCACCACTATACAGTTACACGAGAAGATTACCCTCCCACCGGGTCCACATACACGCCACTAGCGCAAGACGGTCCGCCAGGCCTATAAATTTTCCTCTTCTTCTTCTTTATCTTCTTTTCTACTACAGTCTCTGGTGGTGGTACTATGTTGTCTTCAGCTGATGTGCTGCTGTGACTTGTAGATGAAGTATCTTCTACCAGATGGAGGTTGTCTAGATGGAGGTTGTCTAGTACCATAGTACTCGAAGTTGTTGATGAGGAAGTCGAAACCACAGGTGTAGAATAGTATTCGTCCGCCTCCGTGCCTAGCAGCGTGCTTACGGACCCATTGAAGTTTTTACTAGCTTTAGAACTGTAAGAGAAATCCGTCTTCGGACTCAACTTGATGTTTGTTCCCTTTAAATAGAAGTTAAAAAAGTTGTCCGTCGAGGTCCCTGATCTTGTATGTTCCCTTTAAAAAGAAAAAACGAGGACCAAGATGTTGCCGGAGAAGATGGGTTTCTTGTAGCCTTAATAATTTCGTTCCCCAGTTCGGCTTTGAAATCTGTCAGACCCGCAACGCCCTTCTGTATAAACAACTCAAATAGCTCAACCGCGCTTGCTCCTCGCTTTATTGCCTTCATTGCGTTCACTACGGTGGCTTCCTTACCATCTAAACTTAAAATCAGTGTAGCTGGAGGAGATGATGTTGCTGTGGAAGACGTCGCACTAGAAGAGCTTCCTTTTCTTGGTTTTGTGGTCGTCGCAACACGATTTGTGTTCTTCCACATCGCATCTAAGGTCTCAAAGTCCTCGCAAATGAAACCGATTCGGCGCTTAGAAGTATTGTCGTCTCCTGCGCTCGTCCTCGTCCTCGCGCTGTGCGAGTTGGTATTGTAGTAACTCGACCAAAAATCTTGTGTCTTCTTGTTGACGTGGAAAAACACTGGAAACTCTGGCTCGAAATGGTGCAAGACGTTGTCAACCACAGACGCTGAAGAACAAGAACGTGAGGAAGAAGTTCTCGTCTTATTAGAGCTAAAGGAAAAGCATCCTGTAGAGCATCTTGGTGGCCGTTTCCCCTTTTCAGGAAAGGGAAACAGAGGGGACCCCTAGATACTCCCATAGATATGAGATACTCCAGGATTTGCCCCCAAGATGCTAGCTCCCATAGGATTTCTTCAAGCAGAAGCCTTAATCTTATCTTCCGCCGGTTGCAGGTTGAACACAGCATAGTCAATAGCTGGAGCGGTATTGTCTTCGTCACTGCAGTTTGCAGTGCTACCCTGCTCAGCCAAGTAGGCTAAAGCGTCGTTTTCTGCTTTGGACAATGCTGTACTACTCGCATCGGCGAGGGTAATGTTCAATTGTACTCCTATTCTTGTCCTTCTGGACACCGACGACACGACTCGTCTGCGCTGTTCGAAGAAGCCTGGATTGTCTGTCCTCACTCGAAAAACCGGTAAGCGGTGGAAAGTATCATTAGACCTTTTTTCCGGGAATTAGCTCCCACTTAAATTTGATGAGAAGCATCTTCTTGGACGAGGACCCGTCTCACCCTTACACGGGACGAGGCCCAAGATGCTTCTCAAATATAAATAGGAGCTGATTTCCACGCGTCGTAGTATCAAGACTGATTCGCGCAGATGCGTTGCGTAACCTACTCTGCTGTGTCTCGGGGTCCACGACATCATCCCAGTTTTTGACGGTAGACCAAGGGTCAGAAGTTGGAGGTGTGGGAGTTTGTGCTGTTGTATTAGGATCTTCAGCAGTGTCTTCGTTCACGTCCTCCACCTCTCGTCCAGCCGCTACATGAACAACTTCAAACGGCCCAACTGTGACCATTCCGAATCCGCAACCTCCTAGAGAAAACGCCATCTCCCCAGTGTAGTCGAATCCTGCCGCTAGTTGGATAGGGGAATGAATCATCAGGCCTGTGGACGAGATATTAGAGAGCGCTCTGATGCAGTGGGCATGGATGGATGGATGGATTGGGATTGGGTTAATGCAGTACGCTGAGACAGTACTTGCTTCCGCTTGCAATATGAAGACTTGACCACGGTTTATTCGCGATGACCTGCTCACTGATTATACAATATGAATAGAAACAGTATGAATTTGAAATATGCACTAACTATTTGTTTCTCAACAACTATCCCCTCAACTACATAAAGGTGGAACTTTCCTCGTCATCGGCGTAATGCGCCTTTTCTTCTGGTGTACTGGTATCCTTGTTTCTCTCTTTTTCAAGGAGCAACGCTCGCTTTGCTTCCTCGTCATCCTCAGCAGGCATCTGTGCTAGCAATTTTTCAGCCATTTTACTACCCTTAGACCTTCCGGGAATCTCCCCTTTTGAGATGCATCTTAGACCCGTTTCGCCCGTAGTACGCGAAAGGTCCAAGATGCGTCTGGGGATGGATTTCCGGAAGTCTTACTTCCCTTTCGCTTTTCTGCTTCGTTGCTAGCGTCCTTACTCAAGATTTCCCTATACTTTCTCCGTAGAGGCGCACCGTATTCAAGGTCAATGCGTTCGCGCACGGAGAGTCTAGGCGTGGAGTCGTCCTCGTTGTAGGTGGAGTCGGCGTCTCCGGATGAGCCTTGGATGTGTTAGAGTGAGAACCATACCAGATCCACCCTCTCACTTTGCCTAATATACAGAAGAAAGACGAGACGAGACCAGCCTGGCCGGCCACAGTGCTGGACGAATACATAGTAGGCTTATACATATTTGTACGTCGCCCATGGCTGTCGGGCCAAACATCACGTGCTTCAACCCGACAGAGCTGGCAGAGGAGGCGAGGCGGGACCCACCCCCATGGCGTGCTGCATGTGGCCAACCATACAGACCGCGCAAAGGTGGCCAGGCTGGACCCCTCTGGCGTGGTCCACCACAGATCCATCCACAGGGGGGGGGGCTCCCTCCCTGGTACATGTTTGTATGGGTGGAGCCAAGCTAACTAGGAAAAGAAAAAGGAAGGATAGTAGGTAAAGGATAGAGAAGTCTGCACAGCCATAATTTCCCTCGTCACCCATGTTATTCCCAGCACTCGTCGGGCCAAACATCACGTGCTTCAGTTCCGCATCCGCACCCAAGTTGTGCCTTTCGTGTGGCCAACGACCTCGAACCGCCCAACTACGCAATTTCTGATGCCATTCGTATGGCTCCTCCTTGTAGTAGTATTTCTGGAGAAAGTCGTGCAAGAAAATCTGCGTCCAACTGTGGGTGTCCTTTAGGGGGGAAGTTAGAGCTTTTGTTTACTAACTGTTAAGTAAGTAATAACTGGTTGTAAGCAGGAGATAAGAGCCAAGAATTACAGGCAGTAACTTGTAAGTTAGAGCTTACTAACTTCAGTAAGTAATGAATATTTATTCAACTAACTTAAGTAAGAAATATTCATTCATCTCGAAGTTAAGCTGCATAAGCATCTTTTCTTAATGAATATTCATCTCGGGGTTAAGCTGCATAAGCATCTTTGACGCGTTTCCCCCTCCAAGAAGGGGCCAGCGATGCTTCTTAAGATGAGTTACTATATAAGCCTTAAGTAAGAAAACAAGAAGTAGCCGATCAGGAACGCCGCTGCAGAGGAGCCGGCGAAAACCACGAAGGAGATGAAAATGTTGGTCTAGGATTATTTATGAGGTACATGAACGGTAGAGGAAAAGGGATTGTCAGATGGAGGCTCTCTAGGTCTTGGGAATGGTCTAGGTGTATTGGGAATGGCCTAGTTGATTTTTGAAGGTATTGGTATGCGTCTTGGTAGAAGTGGTCTGACTTTCTGGTATAACGAGTTTATGTATGGCGTACAACAGAGTGGCCAGCTTATACTCCAGAGCACAGCTGATACTCCAGAGCAACAAATCAATCACTTCGATTTCCATTTGCCACCTCAACGACCCTAGTATCTGAATCTCCACAATCACATACTTATACGATCCCAGGTGTGCTTCAGAACAAAAGCAACTCACTCGCCAAATCTAAGATTCTGTGAAATCTATTTAATAGCCACAATCCCATAACAAAGGGCGTGTTGGTGAATCTTGCCAAAATCTCTTTCTGCATCCGGTACAGCTTGTTGATTTCGCTTGCTAGTCGCTTATCTTGTCTCGTGAGTGGGTCGTCCATCCCTAGTCTGTCAGGATCTAACAAAAGAGATTCTGATATCGTAGGCTTTTCAGTCGACTATGAAGAGGGAATGAAAGCGTGGGGGATGTAGGCTTTTCAGTTGACTATGAAGAGGGAACGAAAGCGTGGGGGATGTAGGCTTTCAGTCGAATATGAAGAGGGAACGAAAGCGTGGGGGATGTAGGCTTTCAGTCGAATATGAAGAGGGAATGAAAGCGTGGGGGATGTAGGCTTTCAGTCGAATATGAAGAGGGAACGAAAGCGTGGGGGATGTAGGCTTTCAGTCGAATATGAAGAGGGAATGAAAGCGTGGGGG
>CAJINU010000117.1:0-76107 GCA_905178165.1 Amoebophrya sp. A25 | reverse complement strand
ACCGTGAGTGTATGTCGATGTAAAGCGTGGGGGTCGTAGGTCGATGTAAGACCGTGAGTGTATGTCGATGTAAAGCGTGGGGGTAGTAGGTCGATGTAAAACCGTGAGTGTATGTCGATGTAAAGCGTGGGGGTAGTAGGTCGATGTAAAGCGTGAGTGTATGTCGATGTGAAGCGCGTTGTAGGGCTGAGACGCGTGGGGAACGAGGCGTGGGGGAAAGAAGGCGTTGTAGAGGTGAGTGTGGAATCTGGTGGAACGAGGCTACTCTAGTCTTTAATCAGCAATGCAAATTAAATATGTTACAGACCATTCACCGCCGTTCAAACTAAGTATCTTCACCATAAATTCAACAAGCTTCGCCGTCTCACCATCACTGATCCAGTCCTTTGCTCATCGTCCGTCAAGATATGCCCGACTGTCGTGATCTGTGTCGGATGCGCTTCTTGTAGATAATGTGCATCCTCTCCTTCTCCCACCCCAACTTTAGTCTGTTCCCCAGGAAGTCGAGGCTTCCTAGGAGCACTACCTGCGCCACCCGTTAGTGGCAAACCACGAGATCGTATCGAGATTCCGCGCTCTAGTGTAGGTGTGCTTAGCGTGGGATCGCGGACGACGATCTCTCCGGAGAAGTATCTTCGAGCTGATGATCGTACTAGTTGTCCTGCTTTGTCCTCAACTGCGCGTGCAAAGGAGCAGGTCGCCCTACTTGTATAAGAACGAGAAGACCACGACATTTTTGTTGGTTGACAAATACAACAACTTTAGTCGTGACCTCACTTTTGATGACATCAATGCACCTTGTTTAGACGATTGATGCCAAGACGTTTCTACCTCTTAAAACCTTGTTTAGACGAGTGCATAAAAATGAATTTGTGGGGGGCAACCTATGTCGTGAGCATAGCAAACTAAAGTTGTCTACTCGTCAGGTAGAAGTACAACAAACTGAAGGGGTGAAGGACAAGGATTATGAGCATAAAGAGATTGTAACCGACTACAGAACTAGAAAAACTGAACAAAGTGTACTTGGGTGAACTCTCTGCGGCTCATCTCATGACTCAACAATCTCAAGGAAGGTCGACTCAACAATCTCAAGGAAGGTTTACTCCTCGACTTCCTTACTCATACTGATTCTGATACTCTCTCAACATCTATAAAGATAGACTTCTCTCATCCTACATTGGTCAAGATGTGGCGATCATATACTCCACAAGGGAGCGAAGAATTGGCGGAAGCAGAAAATCCTATCGCGCCTCAACACAGTGGCGACGCAGTACTGCATCATAGAAGTTCTCTTCTTGCCTGAGTTGATGCGGCAAGAAGTTGCAGATTGGAGGTGTGTTCATCGTGGGGCTTCGATGATTTGAGTCTAGCAAAGTGCCTAACGAGATTTGATCCGGGGGTTTTGTTGAGACTGTTGTTAGTAGGGTTAGGGTGTATTGATTTCTATGTATAAGTCTTCGTCGGGGATGACTCGGTCTATTTCGAAGGGAGGGGTCTTGATTTTCTACTTTAGCTAGTCTGTGCTGTCTAGAAATGAAGTAGGGAAGTAAAAAAATCATATTTGATTTTCGGGGTTGGGTGGTTGATACAGGAAGATATCGTTTGAAGTGGGTTGAACATCATCTCGATACCTGATGACATTCCAAATTTGACTCTATAATACAGTTTTCTTCATTCAGGTGGATTGCTATCCTTTCTCATGCGGCACGACTTCTGTATTACGCATATTCATGTACCTACTGCTGAAGTAACACCTCTTCTTACTCGAAATTCAAAAAAAAAATCATCGTCATCTTCACGTAATCCCCCACGAGTGGGTATCCTCAGCACTGATGAACCAAGTGTCAAAAACGAGACGATGATCTATTCAAAAAATATAATAATATTATCCAAAGTCTAAATATTGGTCGTCAGGAGCTAAACAAATGCTGCAGCAGCAATTACTTCTATCAATCACTCTATTCATCCCCCATTCACTCTTATTCCGCATCAACCACTTGCACCCTAGCCACAAAGGCGCGCACTGATCCTCCAAGTGCGTCAGGGAGCGCGTACATCCCCTCACCATACTCTTCTGCCACTCGCAGTTCGTCCTCAGTAAGTCCAGTCTCTTTTTCGATGTTAGAGGGAGAAGGAGCTTGATCATGTAGGAGATTGATCATGACATGATGCAACTCTCAAACGGAAGCGGAACAAGTATAACATGATAAGTAGTTTAGCACATTCTACTTACTTCTGAAGACAATTTACATCTATCTTTACTACTATGTTG
This sequence comes from Amoebophrya sp. A25, assembly GCA_905178165.1. Lineage (NCBI taxonomy): Eukaryota > Dinophyceae > Syndiniales > Amoebophryaceae > Amoebophrya > Amoebophrya sp. A25. The sequence goes on along the minus strand of CAJINU010000117.1, from coordinate 73,835 downwards.
AGGTACGTCAGCAAGAAGTAGTCCTTACCACAAAAATTCATCGAAATCCTCTAAAATCCATAAGTTTCTGTCCGCCTCCGACCGCCACTACTGGTTTCGACGCAGAAGCCTTTCTGCTTGTAATCATGTTATCCCAGAACTGACGTGAGATCTTGTGCATGACGCTTCTAGGAATGGTATCGCTTTCCAACAACATGGCTCCACCAGTGGCCATCTGATTGGCAGTACTAGACGCCTTGTCGGCAATGGTCAACGCTCGTAGGGCACATGCAAAGAGGTGCGGCGTCGTGGCGAAGTCGGTCAGCGAGTAAGGTAATACGGATGAAGAGCTGCTTGTGGTTGAACTTGATGCAGCAGCAGTGGCAGTGGTAGTCGTAGTGGGAGTGGTTGCACCAGAACAAATGGTTGCACTAGTATCGTTAATCGTCATTGCAGCACTTGTCGTGGTATCCTGTTGTTGTTTCTCTTTCGGAAGTTTCTTATCCTCGTTCTGTTGCTCTTGTTGTGGTCCTTCATCTTGCTGTTGTCCTCCATCTGCCTCTTCTGGTGTACACGCGATAATCAACCCACTTAACAGATACAAGTGTACCTTGAGCATTCCAGTGGTGACTGTTTTCGCGATTTTGGCGCTGTTGGCGTTCGAGGAGTAGCAGTAACTACTGGAAGAAGACGTTGCCGAGTCTTTCGACGAATCCCTACTCGAGAAAGCGCCACCTCCTGCTTTTGATGATGCTCTTGAGGGAAGTGCAATGGGAAGGGCAGAGGGACTGTAAATTTTCACACTGTGGTCGTGGAGGTTCTTGTTAATGTTATTCTCGTAGTTCTTTGTCGTGGTATTTGTAACTTCGTAGTCGTCGTGGTTCTTGATGAAGTTATCGTCGTCTTTGTTTGTTTCTTTCTCCTTGAATAAAGGCAATTTGGCCTTGATATCCATGAACAAGTGCGCGAGGTCCTTGAAGAGAGAACGCGGAACAAGAATCTTATGGTCTTTGTTCTGGTCTCTGCCCGTGTTCAACGTGCTGCTGCTCTGGAATTTATCTACAACGAGAACGTTCTTGTCATTGTAGTTCTTATCACCACCAATGTCAACAGTAGTTGCAGTCGTGCTCATTTTCAAGAAAGATCGAAGAAGCAACGAATATCCTTTCACATTTTCTCCTTCGTCCAAGAGCAGTGGCTTGAGCACTTTATACGTGTAGCGGCGCATATCGTTGAAGAAAGAAGTAAATGTCAACTTCATCTCGCTCTGGACCGATTTCCTGGAACCCTTGAAGACGATGACCTTTCTGTTGGCAACATCTTCATCGTTGGCATCTTCATCGCTGGCATCTTCTGCCTCCGCTTCATACAACACAAACGTTGTCGAATTGCCAATCCGCCGCATCTTCTCTGGCGGCCTAAGAACTAGAGGCTTCGCGTCACGCCCTACCCTTCGGATCCATTTGGGTACGAGAAATTTGCGGAAGACCGTTCTTCTGATGTGGCTCGAAGACTCTTGAAGTCCGCTGGAGGGAAGCATCCTCAACATGGCGTCTGTGGTGCCACGAGCAACACTAGCAGCAGAAGTAGTAGGATTAGTAGTGGCAATGGTAGCATCTTCTCTGTCATGGTTCAAACCGTCGCCATCTGCTAGGTCTCCTGCTTCGCCGTTTAGTATACTGTGAAGGCTCTTTTCTAGACGAGACCGGTCTTGGTCAACAGCGTTTCGTGTCACAGGAGTTGTGTAGGTGGTACTTGTCGTGGTACTAGTATCCGCAAGAAGTTGACTCGTCTTCATCGCAGACGCAGAAGTATTTGTCGTAGTACTATTTCCAACTTGAAGGTTCTTGTTCAAAGCGACTGGACTCGACAAGGCTCCACCACAAGTGGTTGATGAGTCCGTTGCTCCACCAAGTCCTTGTGATGTTGCTCCACCTAGTACTTGCGATCGTTCCCATGCACTGTCTACGTCGTACCTCAACATCGGTGGGAGCTGGCGTGTGGTCGTGGAGTCCAAAGTGGTTCGGATGAAAGCGGTGTAAGGTCCTGGAGTTTGCTGCGCAAGAAAATCCAGGTAGTCGACTGACGTCTTATTTCTTAGACCTTCCGGGAATCCATCTTGAGCGTCATCTTGGACCCGTTTTCCCCTGACACGGAGGGCCAAGATGCTTCTGAAGATGTATAGCCGGATATCATAAATTTCCTCCGCCTTCATTTGACTTTACCTGTGCTCCTTGATGTCCAGTACTAGTCGTGGTCGAGGAGGATGCAACCGTAGTCGTATGAGACGTTACTACCGTAGAAGACGTCGATATCGATAACGTTCTTAACGGCATAGCAAAAACACCAGGAACCTCCGCTGCTACGAGTGTTTCCATTTCGTCTTGTTGCGCTTGTGTTTCATTTTCTGTAGTTTGATTTGCCAAATTTTTATCTTCTTTCTTGGAAATTGAAGATATTTTTCTTTTTGTCGGTAATTCGATGATAGCGAGTTCCTGCGAAATTTCTACGGCGTGCACATCGAGCAATTTCATGTTCGGTAATGTTACAACTGCAGTGGTGGCGCTTGTGTTGGCGTCCACTGCCTCCATCTGTTCATCTTCGAAGTTGTTATGTTCTTGTACAACCTCTGTGCCGCAACCGCTTTTGATAGTAGACGCAAAACTTGTGGTGCCAGATGAATTGTGACTGTGATCCAAGCAAAACGCAATTCTCCAAGAGCGCAACCGTGACAGTAGCATCGTTTCTTCGTCTGCGTTTTGCAGATTCGGCAACCTTTCCATTCCATGAAGTCTACCACTTCTAGCATCGCTTTTCTTCTCAACATACTGCAGAGCGGCCAGAGTGAGATCCTCGGCGGAAACACGATTGACGCCCTGCTTCAGTGTCTGAAGCTGCAACAGGGTGCTCCCGAAGAATTAGAAGAGCCCAAAAAAAAAATTCTCTTCTCCAGTTCGTTTCTTCAGATGAGGAAACGCTGGAAATGAAGCATTTCAATCAGCCGTAAGAAATCGGGTTGTTTGGTTTCGGTTCTGTTGGCTCTCTTGGTTCCATCTCAACGTCTTTTTCCTTATCGTCCCTAATATGTAGTCCTCCATCGTCAGTTTCGTCCTCCTCCTCCACGTTGTAGTCTCGGTCTCCTACCTCCAGTCTTTCTATCAAAAAACTTTTACCTCTGCCACTCAAACTAGAAGAAACAAGAGCAGTACTTGCTCCACTAGTAAGGGTTCCACTAAGGGTTCCACTAAGAGTTCCACTAGAGCCAGCAGAAGAAAAGTTAGAGCAGGTACCAAGAACGACCCATCTTTTCGGACATTTTCTTTTGGATGCAGCTGTCAAGCACCAGAAAGATGTATAATATATTGAAAGTTGTAACCCCAGGTAGTAAGTATAAAATGTTCCAAAAAATGTTCCAAAAGATGGGTAGTTGATGTTCCGACACTTAAAAAAGAGTGCCTTTTTGTACTCCGCCAGCCTGTCTCTTGCCGAAATACTCGTTTCCACCCCTGAAGCCCCAAATCGACTTAAAATCGATCCCTCTCGTGCCGAACCACCACAATAGAGACTAACGCCTTTGTTCTGAACAGCAACCGGTGGCACTCTTACAGGGTCTTCTAGGTGCGAAGAGATCGCCAAAAGCGTCTTAGCCATCATCTTGTCTACGCGAGATGCGAAGCTACATTAGACATTTACATTACTCCAAATCTTTCAACCTGAAAAGCATCTAAGAAGATAGTCACGATCTTGGCATGTAAGTAACATGAAATTGATCTTGGTAGTCATTTACATTTTCCATTTATTTAAATTACAAAACCCCTCCAAGATCGATGCTTCCCAAGTTGAAATAACGCGAGCCTTAAGAATATGAAGATTCTCGCATCCTACTTCCTGCATTGGAAGCAGGGCCTCCTGTTGACGAGAGAGTCACAAAATCGGCCGGAATTTCGTATAACAAAACCTCAGCAGGTTGTTCTTGAGCGTCAGAGTGGTCACTGTTTTGATCCTCAAGGATGTCCGCGTCATCATCTCCGTCTTCAGACTCCATCTTGCACTTGGTAACACCATTTTCTAGTAAAGCAACGCCAGCACTTGCTTCCGTCACGGTACCAGCAGGAACTCGTTGCTCTTCTTGATCCTCTTCTCCTTCAACAGCCATATGATCATGATCCTCTTCCTTTTCTTCTCTTGTGCGCTTCAACGATGGCTTTTTGGTCGGCTGTAGCTCTGGTGAGGCAAGACGCTCTTCAACAGCACTAGCAGGAGACGAAGAGTTCTCCTCATCACTGTCTACTTCAGATTGGTATTAGAATGCTAAGCCCGAAATCCATCCCGGGAGTCAACATCTTGTACTGAAGTAGTTGGAAATAGCCCCTGGTGAGTTTTTATGGGACAGTTGCAAGATAGATGCTTCAGAACACCAACAAGATGAATCATGATTAGGGCAAGAAGTAGCCATAATCAGAGGCATCCTCCTCATCCTCTTCAACCAAAGCAGGTCGTGTACATGGAAATGCTGCTCTTGCTCCTCGCTTTTGGTCCTCTTTTTAGCGCTAGTTTTTCACTATACCTCGTTGAGTGAAATGCCCTGCGTCCCCTTTTCACTTTCCCCTTTGAACCAAGGGCGAGGGACTCCTCTCAGTCTCAGCATAGTTCACACGGGATAGTGAAAAACTAGTCTTAGTCTTTCTCTGCTGCGATTGCCTCAGCAATCCTCCAGGTCGGTCGCAAGTCGGCATCCCTTTTGTCAACTACGTCTTCTTCATCTTCCTCGTCGTCTTCTTCATCTTCCTCGGCGATAACGGCAAGACCAGTGGTAGCGCGACTGTTTCCTCTATTAGACTAGAACTACCGAATTGGCATCCTTAGGAACATCTTCCTTGTTAGAAGCATCCTTGACCTTGAGGCCTCTACTTTCTTTCAAGTAGAAAAAGACAAAGAGCCAAGCATGCATTTGATGTTGAGGAAGAGGATCATGCTTGTTCAGCGGAGGTAGCCTTAACTCTATTAAGATCCATGATGTTGCCAGTGTTATCCTGCTTTGCACTCTTGGCATCGCCGTCGGAGTCTTCTTCGTCTTCGTCCTCTTCCGCAATCGCATCCAATCTACCTCCCAGAGCACCAAGTAACGTGTCGTCGCCTCCTTCTTTTAGACCTTACAGAATGCATATTCAGAAGGAGTAGACCCCAAGACCCAGTTGTTGAAGAGACAAGATCTTACCTCGCTCATTCCATCAATCTGTTGAGCATCTTCGTGCCTTTTTTGTTCCTTTCACAAACAGGGAAAGGAACAAAAGCTGGGAAAAAAGGCGGATTTCCTCAAGCTGCCATAATTTTTTCGGACTCTTCTCAGAAGCAGTATCACTGATTCCTCCGTCTTTTATTAGATGAGCAGTCAGCTCTACTTCTTCATGTCATCGTGGGCCCGTCAACAACATCTCGATCACCATATAACCCTCGGAATTTACTTCATTTCAAATGATAGTACAGGACATCAAGAAAATCAGGGTACCAAGAAACGACTGATGAAAAGCATGGATACAATGCAATGCGACGAATCTCGCACCAAGAACAAGATCAGTGCAAACCATAAAAACTTCATTTCTTCGTCCTCGTCTTCGTTCTCATCTTCCTCCATATTCACGTCCAAAACGTCGTCTTCCGGAATAGAAAGTAGGGTCAGACTGGGTTTCCAGGAGGACCGCGGTGGTGGCGGGAGTATATCCAGAGCTCTGGAAGATGAAAACCTGCCAAGAAGAGGACCGCTCATAGAAGCCGAAGAAGGGAAGGTGGACAGCCCTAAAGTTCCTGCTCTAGAGGTGGGGGAGCGACTTGTCAAACTGGAAGAAGACGAGCTTCCACCTAGATGTGGCAATTTCTCATCGTGGATATCAAAGGTATGATCCAAAGGGCAGATACTGCCAAACTTTGTTGAGGCTCCAAAACGCGACTCAGAAAGCAGTGGGCCACTCCCTCTCAATGACGAGGAGCGGGGAGACGTTATTGCGCCACTCTTTGCTCCATTCTTTCTTACTTGGCTCATCAAGGAAGATTTCTTAGCACCTCCTGCATCACTTTAGCACTAGTTTTTTACTATCCGTGGTCGACTGAGTTGCACTTACTTTTCGCTCTGCTTTTACCTCTGAATCAAAGGGCAGCACTTTACTTGTACTTTTGTCCACATGGGATAGTGAAGAACCAGGAGCCTTAACCACTGATAGTGCGAGAGGATGAACTAGCACCCGTTCTCTGTGTTGGTGTCGTTCCTGTGCGTCCTCTTCCTGCTACTAGCGTACTAGTTGTCGCCGCGAGTCGGTTCTTTGTCAACTTCAATTTTTTCGCACCTATCAAATACGAGCGACGCAACCTTGCAAGCGCATGCAGCTTCCCTGCTCTAGATATATCTCTTGCCCCAAGTTGGATACCTTTCCTTTTGGCTTCCTTGGCTGCTTTTTTCGGGAATTCCCATAGCTTCTCAGGATCAAATGTCCAGTCTTTCTCCAGCCCACCTGTGATTCTGCGCTTTAGGCTTTTCGCGATCGCTTGGTCCAGACCATCCTTTCTTAGGACGAGTACGGACTACCCATCTTGTAGAACATCAGATGTTCAACATCTTTCAGCACTTCTCATCATTCAAGTAGAAACTAGTATCAACTAGAAAAGAAGATCCTGCGAGAGATGGGTGGACGGTACGACCCTTAACTTTCGTGGGGGTCGGCGGTTGGCCATGCGTTCTTCGACCATCCTGGCTCGATGAGCTGCCTCTTCCCGCGCAAACATATCGCGACGTTTATCATGGAGTTCCTTATGTGAAGCGAAAATCTTCTTAGAAGTGCCTGTCGTGGTGGTACATTTCCTACTTCTAGAGAGTGTTGAACAAGTGGTAGAAGTGGAAGTAGTAGTTGGCGTATTGTTGTTCTTCTTTGGTTGATTTCTGCAAGCGACCGCCGTTCTGGACCATCGTAAGCGTTTTGAATCCGAGTAGTTACTTCTAATCGTACAAGTGCGGCTCTTGGGATTGCCTCCTCCAGCAGCCTCTTTTGGAACGTTTGCAGTCTTCTTCGTCTCCAAAAGAGAACCTTTGCTAGTCTGAATTTTAGTTGAGGTTTTTATTGAAAGCAGTGTGGCTTTCTTCTTCCTCCTCATTCGACGACGCTCATGAAGTGGTCGAGTCACTCGAACTTTGAAAGCAGCACCAGACGTTGCAGCTGAGGCAGACTTATATACTTCTTCTTTTTCGTCTACATCCGCTCCCCCATACTCCATCGACAGAGCTCTTGTTAAGCACAACTCGTTTGCTAGTTTCAGTGCTTTTCTTCCACCTCTCAAGCCCTTCTCAATCTTCTCTACCGCTAGGGTACGGATTTCACTCAGGCGGTTCAAAGCGTGCTCTACCGTAGAAGCTGTTTTGTCGAGGTTTTTCTGGCCATCCTCAGTCACGCCACTTTTGTTAGAGTCTAACACAAATCCATCTCGGAAATCATTTTGGACCTGTTCTCCCCTTAGTTATTGGACAGTTCCAAGACGAAGCCTGAGAAGATGGATTCATTCTGGTAAGTCTTAATCTTCGTAGAGAGACACAAAGACGCCGCGTCTAGGTCTACGCGGAGGCGCTCGACCTCTTTGCGCCACTCGTCGAGGGTCGTGGCTGCCTTGGTCCGTTCTTGCTGCAGATATTGCGTAAGGGAGATTTTCTCACCCGTAACTGTGTCTGATCTGGATTTTTCCTCTTCCACCTCATCTGCGGACCCAACAATACTGCAGATGCTTCTACCCTGAAGCCCCTGCTCCTCGAATTGTTCTGCACAATTATCTTGTAGAACGCGGACAAAAATCTTATCGTTATCAGTACTTTGTCGTTGTTGGGTGTCACATTGTTCCAACAGCTTCTCTTGGTCAGAAACCTCCGCAGCGAGACGACGCAATAGGGGCCCAAGATTTTTTTCGCAATTCCTACTCCCAGATGCTGCTTTCTTAAGCAGATTCGCTGTCCACTCGTTCTTCTCGGCCGAAGCTTTTGCCTCCAGCGCTTTCTGCTCCTTTTTCTTCTTCATTTCAGCTTCGAATTCGCGTTTCACTCTTGCCGCTTCACGCCTTGCTGCTTCGTCCGCTTCTTGTTTCTTCTTTTCTTCGGCCACGCGTTCTGCCTCCTCACGCTCCTTCTGCTGGCGTTTTGCCTCTTGTTCTCGGATTTCGAACAGAGTGTAGTCGTCCAGTGCACCTCCAAAGGGGTCTGGGCTATCAGGATCAGCCACAGTCCTCGCGCGCGGCTTCTCCTTTTTGATAGAATTAGCGAAAAGTTTATTTTGCTGTTCGTTTAAAAAGGCGAGGAACGAAATGGATAGTTTATGGTCTAGTAGTTTCCCCCTTTTGAGAAAGGCAAAACGAACGGCTTCTACAGGAACGCCTTTGACCTACTTACCCTTAATAGAAGTAGGCTCAAGAACTCCTCCGGTACTTTCTCGACCTTGACCTTGTTGAGTACCTGTCGGTGCTCCTCGAGGCAACGGTGCAAATGTTGCTGGATCGTTGTTCATCCCAGTTGTACTGTTAGAGGAACTGGCAGAGGTGGATTTTCTCGTATGAAGATGGGCAATCATTGTGTCTGTGGCAGTTCTCGAAGTTCTCGAAGCCGCAGCTTGGACATTCTGAATGGCTTGTTCTACACGACTAGCGGTTTGGTTCTTCGATTGACTTTGCCCCTCTACATTCGAATGTGGCGTTTCTCCAGCACCTTCCTTGCTACGTTGACGTGCGGCTGCCGAAAGATTAGAAGCTGTGGCCAGTCGTGGACACTGAAGATAGGGAGTATCTTTGATAGTGCCTCCAGGGTGGCAGGCTACTGCTTCTACTTACAACAACAACCTTAAAAAAGAGACTTGCGCCAACGTGCATCGTTGTCGGCGTAGTATCGGAGCGTGGGTTTAGCGCAGCATCTGGAGCGTGTTGTATCATCGTCGACGTGGCCTCCGGACCTGGGTTTTTCACCGTAGTCAGCATCCTCTTGGCAAAATGATCCTTCTTCTTCTTGGCAACCTGAGCCTTCACAACAGCTCGCTTTTGCTCGTCTCGAGATTAGAAGAATGCTTGAAGGCTGTTTCTGAGGTAGAGCAGAAGGAAGACGATGTTTCGTTTGTACACAATCAAACAGGAGAATGAACTTCTAAACACAAACTCTGTCAACATAATGCGTCATGATCCGAAAGCCTTCTGCGCTTTCTATTCCTTGCTCTTTCAGGATTGTGATTAAGAAGGGTAAGATAGACTCCTGCTCCACTTGCGCCCACCCACCAAGAATCGTGCCAGACAATGGAGACTTGGTTGTACTGGTAAAAGCTGATGTTGTGCTTGTGGAAAAACTAGAACTAGAAGTCGTGGTTGTAGTACTACCAGTAGTGGCGGCTGTTGTGGAGGTGCCGTAGCTCTTGGTGAAGACATCTACTTCGGGATTGAAGAGAGCATAAGTATTGCTCTTAGTACTCACATCATCTACTTCGGACTTGAAGAGAGTATTGCTCTTACTACTCACATCATCTACTTCGGACTTGAAGAGAGTATTGCTCTTACTACTCACATCATCTACTTCGGACTTGAAGAGAGTATTGCTCTTACTACTCACATCATCTACTTCGGACTTGAAGAGAGTATTGCTCTTACTACTCACATCATCTACTTCGGACTTGAAGAGAGTATTGCTCTTACTACTCACATCATCTACTTCGGACTTGAAGAGAGTATCTGTCTTAGAGGTCACCCGAATTATCCATCTGGAGAAACATCCCGAGAAACATCCTTTTCCCATTGGAGGGCCCTCTTGGGATGCATCTGAAGAAGGATGGGGGTATTTCTAAGCCATAATAATTGTGTTTCCACCTTGTTGATGTTCTGTGGGATTCTCGTTTTCCTTATTTTCCTCGACCACTGCATTTGGTAAAGAAACGTTAGTCTCGACGAGTAACGGCACAGTAGACGGAGACGGGAAATGAGGACTTCCTTCGCATGGTACATGACCATTATTTTTGTGTTCTGCTTTGCCAGATGAAGAAAGACCGCCACCGGCACCACCTAGAGGGACATTATTACTTCCAGTCCCGCAAGAATTATTCCCTACACCTTTGCCGCCACCGCTGCCTTTTATATTGTGCATAGTGGATTTCGACATCATTATGGACGCAGTAGACTTCTCCCCTTTAGAAGTCTGCCTCGGTGTGTCACCAGTTGACAGAGAATGAGAAAGAGAGTTACTCTTACTCATTGCGGAGATCATTAGAGGCTTCCCCATTGCAATCTTCAGAACATCCCTTGCCATGTGTGTGTCCCTGTCGCGGTTCCACATAACCTCCACCTTCATCTAAGAGACATTTTTATTACGAAGAAGTTATGGGGTCACCACAGACGTCAAGGAAGCAAGTGCAGAATGCAATGTGGGGAGCTCCCTAAAGATGCAAGCAAGTTACAACTTGGTTCTCCAGCATCGATGTCGTCCAGTGAAGGACTGGTGTTTCGCGAATGCTCTGCTTTTGGTCGCGACTTAAAACACGTTCTGCACTTGTTCCGCCAGTTCCAATTTTCTTGCTTACAGCCGACGCATTTCCAGTTGTTCGTGGATGCGCTCTTTAGAGGGTGCACATCTTCCTTCTCTTTCGGGACCGTAAAAACAAACAAAAAACCTTCGGTCTCGGTCCAGAAAAAGAGTTGCACTTCCAGAAAAAGAGGCCTCCAACAAGGATCTTAGATGTTTTTATCCTAGATCCTTGATGTTGGGAGCCTCTTTTTCTTCAAGTAGAAAAAGAGTTGCACTTTCAGCTGCTATAATAGATGCTCTCACTGGATGAATGATGCACAGTTTGATAATTGGTCATGACGTTTTTAGTAAAAATAGCGAAAAGGTGGACCACAGCTGCCTTAATGGAACCAATTCCAGCTCACGTCCACAATGATCGCAATGACTTTTTGAATTACTGAAGGTTCGATGGCAATCTCGACAATGGTTATCTTTTCCTTTTGCCTGGTGATTCCCCCCCTTCTGCGCTGCTGCGCCTCTCTGTTGCATATTCAAAAGCACTCCTGCGAGTATGCTGCCACCTCCTCCTCCTCCGTTGGGAGAAGGAAGACCAACTACGCCGGGTCCTCCGGGAAGACCAACTACAGCTGCGGGATTATATCCTCCAAATACGGGAAGACTTGCTCCTCCGGAATGCTTAGAAAAAGCACTAGTACTTAAGTAAGTAGAAGTAGATATTAGCTAGTACTTATAAATACAAGTAGATATTATTAGCACTGTTAAAGTACTTATAAATACAAGTAGATATTATTAGCACTGTTAAAGTACTTATAAATACAAGTACTTAGATACTATTTATTAGCACTATTACTATTTTTATTAATGTTTAGCATCAACATCTTCTGTAGGCTAGAAGTAAGCATATTTTTTGCAGTCTAGCATCATCTTCTGCAGCACCAGTCTTCTGTATAAAAAAAGCTGCATCCCTGTTATCTACTTAGTACTCAGTCGAATTGAAGAGGAGCCAAGAATCATCACGCTGTTCGTCAGAGAATGCACATGCAGTCAAGAAGCAGGGGCTAAGAAGCCGTAAGAATGGCTGGCATAGGAAAAGCAGGTCCCAAAACTGGAGAGCCGATTTGAGGTCCGAGTTGAGGTGAGCCGATCTGAGAACCTGGAGCCGAACTTCCACGCGAGAAGGCTGCTGCCCCACCACCTTTGATTGACGCTAGGCCCATCTTTAGAAGAAGCACTCTTCCTCCAGTGTTTCATCTTATAACTTGTTCTTTATTTAATGTTGGTCAATGGTCATTACTGGCTCAAGATCCAACGAACGAACCTGATTTCAATGTCAAATGACTGCTCTCACTCGTCACCTTGATCATGATCAATGCCGTTCCTTGTCTTGAACTCTTGTTAGTTCCTCCTATGATCATCGTTTGAACTCAATGAATTCCAACATGAATTAGCAGCAAGATCTCCCAGATCTTTAACTGCACTATGACCCTTCATGATATCCCAATGACATTGAACCCATTTTGATACCATTTCAGGGCCTTAAACAGTCAGTGATCATTCGGCACGTCCGTTCTGATCGTCTTTCTGTTACATTGCAACGATAATCATTCCATTTACTCTCAAGAGCCTCATATTGCGCTTGGACGTGTTCGGGTGTTCCAACACTGTTTCAAGCCCTTGAGCCTTACCTTATTAAAGAAATTGCTAGTCAATACTTTGTAGAAGTAGAGAAAACAAAGTCGCATTATTTGCGCCACAAAATGCCCGATATGAGTCTTGGAGAGATTTCACCCAAACTGGGACAGAAATCTGACTGGCGTGACTGGCTTCGAGCGGTAACGCAAGAAGCGGACCGCCTGGACCTAGTCCAATACTTCAACAACGTGCTGAACGGCAATGCGGCAGGGATTCCGAACCAACCCAACAACAACGACCGCAAGCTCCAGCAGAATTGGCGAGATTTGAAGAACGTGATCATCAAGTCGCTCAAAGGTGCAGCCGCAGCACATATGAAGGATCAGGATACCACTGTAATGAACGCTGGTGAAGTGGTAACAAACCTCCGTGACGCTGGTTTCAGTCAAAATGACCGCACAGAGCAGCGAATCTCTGCTAAAGCGTTGGAAGGGATGCATTTCACGAACAGTGATTCTCCTCCAGACGTTCCAACATTCTTGGCGAAGGTTAGAGATGTCATGAACCAATCTCCGACCGTATACCCGCCGGAAGTTGGTGTGGCTGTTGCTGATCAACAAAACGGAGCAATCCTCGACATTCTGCCAAAAATGTTTTCCAAAGCATTTCGACAGACAATCGAGAGGATGCAAGAAGATGAACATCTAACGTTCGTCCAAATCGGTGACAGACTCACGAAACGGCTTCAAAGTTTGATTGACTCTGGTGAGTACAAGATCGAGAATCCATCTTTCGGCAAAGCTTTTCCAGCTGTCGAAGATTCCGATGATGAAAACCAGAACAATAACAAAACCAAGAAGCGTAAACGTCAAGATGAGAGTGATGACGATGGTAACGCGTTTGCCGCTCTCAAGAAAACAACGATCAAACGACTTCGCAAGAAGATTCGCAAAGAAATCAAGAACGAGGTCTACGCAACAAAAGGAAGTGGAAAGAGTAGTAGTAGTAGTTCTAGTAGTAAGAAGAACAAAGGAAATGGCAAAGGTAAAGGTGCTAAGAACTCAAATCCTAATGAGGGCATCCAGTGCAACTATTGTCACAAATATGGACATAAGGCGCACAAATGCTGGCTAAACCCGATGAGTCAAAGCTACCAACCTAACAAAGCCATGGGCAGCAACTTCTTCAACAATTCATACAACTGTTGGCCGCAAGGTAACACTATCCCTCCGTGGCACCAGAACAACTATCCACCGCAACAAAGTGGAGGAAAAGGATTCGACAACGGTAACCCACAGCAGCAATGGGGTGGACAACAACCACAACGCTGAGTCGAAACCAATCCGGAATGGAATGGATATGGGAGACGAGATGGACAGTCCCAAGATGAAGAAGAATTGGAAGAAGATTTCCAAAATGAGGATGGAAAATGTTCGCTGAACTTGGAAGAAAACTTTGAGAATAAAGAATATAGAAGTGAACTGCTTAGGGATGAAAGCTATATGATTGACAATCACTCAGGTTGCTATCTTAGTGCAAATCAAAGCAAAACAGTTTCACTTGTTGACAGTTGTGCAAATAAGTATTTGTCTAGCCATCGTTCCGATTTCAAGAAAATTAGCCACCGGCTTTGTCATATTAGTGGCACTGCTGGAAAGCGAAGTGGGAACCTAGGTAGACTAAAAGAAAACAAACTAGGATTAAAATATGGCGTACACTTTGAACACTTACCAAAAGCCATAGATCGCATTATACCGTGGTTAGGTGAAGGAAACTGTCATGAAAAGGGTTGGCAAATGAATTTCACAGAAAGTGGCGGAACGTTGTACAATACTCGCTCCGGCCGCTCTCTACCCATAACAAATTGCCCCCAGATGCAGTTACCTATTCTAGGCTGTGACATGTTTAGCAAAGAAGAAAATGAAACTGAGGAGGATATAGTATGCACTAGTATAGAAGAAGCTAGACTTCATTCACAAGCTTCAAGATTAGACATACATCGTAGACTTGGTCACTTTCACGTTGATGGCCTTAGTGTATCTTGTCCAGAATGTGATCGAACCAAAGGTCAAAGACGCTCTCATGCAAAAGTGAGACCCCCTGGACATATACCTTCTCCATTGAAAACACTTGCAATTGATTTCGCAGTTGGTATTAGACCAGTATCTATAAGAAGCAAAAGATGTGCTTTAGTCATTATTTGTGATTCGATTAAAATGTGTTTCGTTCGTCCTCTTTGCCTCAAGTCGGACTGCGTAGAGGTGATTGAAGAAGTAATAAAAGGCATTCGCCAGGACTACTCATTGTCACTCGACGACAAGGTGGTGTGGTTCATCCGTAGAGATAACGAACCCGTCCTAAGTAGTGACCATATGACCAAAGTCATGCAATCGCTACTGGTTTCGGAAATTCCTGGAGTTCCTTACAACCCAGAAATGAACGGAACTTGCGAACGTTTCATGCGGACCATTTTCGGTGCTGTACGTACCATGTTGGTCAAAGTCGACCGACGTCTTTGGTGTTACTGCTTACAGTATGCCGGAGATTGTTGGAATCGCTTACCGCATCGTTATGCAAAAATGCCAGAACGTGATGGAATGAGTCCTGTCGAGATACTAGAAAAGAGGATAGGAAAGAAGTCCTCGAAAAGTGGTCTAGGTATGTTAAGAAGATTTGGTTGCTTGGTGTACTTTCGTGAACAGGTCGTAGACACCACCAACAAGAAAGAAGCAAAGCTTGCGTCACCTTATCGGCGTGGTGTGTTTCTCGGTCTGTGTCCAGTTTCGTCTGGTTGGCTAGTAGGTACATATCACAACGATGGGAGAACGAAAGCTGGCTTCAAGTGGAGTGAGTATTCCACACTAGACGTAAAATTTCGAGAGTCGATATTAGTCAAGAACATTGATTGGCTATTGCCTACGTCGAAGGGCATTTATGTTGATTATGACCCGCTGGAAAACCTGCAGTCTGGCACGCCGTCGCTGGGTCCCGTCCTGCACAGACATGCGCTGCAACGTATGGCCTGTCAGCCGCGCTTCTCTGGCACGGAGTACAGCTCAGGCGATCCAACCGGCATGGAAATGATACTAGATAACAATGACATTGGTGAGTTTTTCTGTGAATCTTTGGACAAAGAGGAAGATCCAAAGACCGGTGATGATTCCAACTCTGACGCGCAACGCGTTGAGGAGGGGAATATCTCATCGGAGCGTGTGTCGCCTGACTCTAATCCTGAAGCAAGGGATCCGAGGACCTTACCCATTCCACCATCTCAACCAGGCAAAGTTGAGGAGGGGAAGAAAGGCCGAGGAAGACCTAAAGGGAGCAAGGATAAGAATCCAGGACAACGCAAAAGAAGAACAAAAGCCGAGCTAGAAGCATTAAGAAAAGACATGCATAAATTTGCCATGCTAGCAGGCGGGCATGAGCTGGAAGAAGGGGAGACCTTTCTCGAAGCACATGTCATGCTGTCAGTTTCCCAAGCCTTGAAAAGCCCTGACGCCGAGAAATGGCGTGCAGCTATCACCAAGGAGGAAGCTAGACTACTTGCCTTTGAGACTTGGGCGCCAGCTACTGACGAGGAGCTGCGAACCTCTTCTCAGGTAATGCCTATAGCAATCGTTCTCACGGTAAAACGTGATGGAACTTTCAAAGCTCGTGCTTGTGTGCTCGGGAATCTTGATCGTTCGGGGAATATCGACACCTACGCCCCTGTAGTGTCACATGCTGCGAATAGACTTTTACTCGTTTCAGCAGCGACGGACTCTGACTTCGTCATCCCATTCGACCTTGATTCTGCGTTCCTTAATGCTGAACTCGATCGTGACGTCTTCTGCCGTCTTCCACCAGTGTGGGCGGAGAAGCATGGAGCGGATATCGTCAAGCTTAAGAAAGCTCTCTATGGGCTCAAGGACGCTCCACGAGCCTGGTTCAAGAAGTATTGCGTGCTATTGTCCGAACTCGGATGGGAGCCGTGTCCTTCTGCTCCAGGATTGTGGCGGAAAAAGAGCAAAACGCACCCAGGAAAGTATATGAAGATGTCAGTCTATGTTGATGATAACTTAGCTACTGGACCTGACTATCACGAGTTACGGTCTGAGCTCGACCGGATCTTTAGTCGCGCCCCTGGCCGACCTATTGAGATGGCAAAGCGAGTCGATTCTCTTACGGGTTTCGAATGGCTAGAGTTCGACTTTCTTGGTGCGATTGTGCACTATTGTCGGGAAGCACGTTCAGTGAAAATCCTGATGAATGTGTACATAGAGAAGACTTTACAGAAGTATAAAATAACATTAGGTAAGCCGGTGTGGTCTCCAAATTTCGACGAGTCTGCTTTGCTTGAGGAGGGGCTTAAGCTAGCAGCCGGGTTTCCATTGCGTGAGATTGTTGGCGCACTGCTTTGGATATCGACAACCGCAAGGCCAGATATTTGCGTCCCTGTGGCGACATTGGCTCGGTATGTCAGTAAGCCCGTTACAGAAAGAATTGCAAAAGCCTGTAGAAAAGTATTAAAGTATCTAGCTACGACAAAAGACCAAGGACTCTATTATTCTCCAGAAAGTGAGGAAGAATTCAACGGAATTTACAAGAAGCTCCTACCAGAAGGAAGAGAGCTACCGTATACTAACTGGTTCTCAGATGCAGGATTCGCAAACTGCATAAAGAGCATGCGCTCGACCAGTGGTTCGATTATGTACTATCGGGGCTTTCCAATCTGTTGGAAACGCAATACACAAACCGTGCGTGCATATTCAACTGCAGAGTCAGAGTATATAGCCGCGTCGGACACTATTGTCATGAGCGAGCTGCATGATTTTACAGAT
This sequence comes from Amoebophrya sp. A25, assembly GCA_905178165.1. NCBI lineage: Eukaryota > Dinophyceae > Syndiniales > Amoebophryaceae > Amoebophrya > Amoebophrya sp. A25. The sequence continues at coordinate 56,879 of CAJINU010000117.1, read as the reverse complement.
TTCTTCAATCCCTTACCCACTCAATTAGTGGAAACGCGGTTTGGTATATCGCCATCCCTCGATGATGCCATATTGTGGATAGACAACCAGTCTGCAATCTCGACAGCAAAGAGTGAAGACACGAAGCCTAAGAGTAGACACTATGCGTTACGTTATTTACGAGTTAGAGACGCAGCTGAGAAAGTAGTTTTCTGTCCTACTCACCTCATGAAAGCTGATGGACTAACGAAACTTTCATGCTCATCTACTCAACGCAGATTATTATTACATCACATAGAGAATCCAGTAATTAGCCGTAACCATGATGAAGATGATAGTGACTCGGAAACGGAAGATGATGAGTCTGGTTCAAGTTCTGCTTCCGTGGCGGTGCTTACCTATTCTATCTTCTTAGGGTGTTAGGTCGTTGGTCAAGTGGTGACGTCAGTGGATATAGAGAATCGTGATGGTTCTGGGTCAGAGCAGGTAACACCAGACCGTTTGTGACTTTCGTCATTTCCTCACCTAGCGATTGAGGAGGGGTGTTGGTCAATGGTCATTACTGGCTCAAGATCCAACGAACGAACCTGATTTCAATGTCAAATGACTGCTCTCACTCGTCACCTTGATCATGATCAATGCCGTTCCTTGTCTTGAACTCTTGTTAGTTCCTCCTATGATCATCGTTTGAACTCAATGAATTCCAACATGAATTAGCAGCAAGATCTCCCAGATCTTTAACTGCACTATGACCCTTCATGATATCCCAATGACATTGAACCCATTTTGATACCATTTCAGGGCCTTAAACAGTCAGTGATCATTCGGCACGTCCGTTCTGATCGTCTTTCTGTTACATTGCAACGATAATCATTCCATTTACTCTCAAGAGCCTCATATTGCGCTTGGACGTGTTCGGGTGTTCCAACATTTAACAACAAGTAGAAAAAGAGTCAGAGATGTTGGTGGGGCCCGCTTTCTTAGCTCCTTTTTCAAGCAGAAAAAGAGCCAATAAAGATGAACTATTCCTATAAGAAAGAGCGAATGGGAACAATGAGGAAGGATGCGTCAGCGCCGGTGTAGCCTTAACATCTTGAAAATCATCTCTATCTGTTCCTTGCTCATTTCAGACACCGCACTCATCTCTCCATTCAAAGCACGCGACGCAAGACCCTCTAGCTCCGGACTAGACAAAGCTGGTGAGCCTGAGCAGGTGTGCAAATTTGCTGGCTGTAACTGGGGAGAAGTAAAGACCACACCGTGGGCACCTTGCTGAGGCAGTTGACCTTGGTGTTGAGCTAGTTGACCTTGGTGCTGAGGTAGAACCCCTGGTGTACTTGCGGCGAAAGCTGCTCCATTATTGCTAGTTGCCGGCGCATAAGCAGTTGCTGGCGCAGGAGGAGCAGTAGCTGATACAGAAGCCGTTCGTTGTTCGCCAACGCTGGTAGACACTTCCAAATCCTCGCCTTCACCCAGTACAGTTGATGCACGAGGAAAAACGCACCCAGAGGGATGCTCGTCAGATGAGCCGTCAAAGTCTCCCTGTTCGGCAGAGGTCGAGGCATTCTTTTTCATGTCTTCACTCGAGCGTGTCGCATCACCAAGCAGTGCTGTTGTTTTTGACGTTACGAGACCTTCTAAAGCAGGTGCGACGGAGTGAGTTTCTTCAGCTTGTTGTCCTTGTTGTTGTTCAGAAGTCGTTGTAGTACCAGAACGAGGTGCAGCTGTGGTGCTACAGCCAGTTTGTGGTTGAGGCACTCCATCTCTAGTCGTGGGCCCTTCAAGGGCATTAGTCGTAAGATTTGAACCTTGTTGTTGTCCAAGAAGAGTTGCAACATTTCCCACGGCCTTAATACTCTTCGTTTTAGGAGGCACAACTTTTTTCTTTTTGTTGAACCTGTTCTTCAACATTTCGTCTTCTGTCAGCGGCATCCCATCTAAATCGTCTTCATCTATGCCACCTGCGCCAGTGTTGCTATTGGCACCACTCGCGATGGCAATGGTACTAGCGCCACTCGCGATGGCAATGGTACTGGCGCCACTCGCGATGGCAATGGTACTAGCACTGGCGCCACTCGCAGCAGGAGCGTTCACACTCGAACTCGGCGGGGGACCACGATAAGCCTCCGGATCTGCATCAACGAGAGCCGTGTAATGCGCAACGTAGCCAGGCTCAACAGGAGGTTGTGGGCGTACGGGAACGGTGATCTCGCGCATAGCTGGTCGAGGACCTTTATGATCGCGAGGAGGAGGTAAAACAAGCACCGTTTTCGTTCTGGGTGTAGCCCCCTCGTCCCCTCCAGAAAAGGAGCCATGATGTCCAACAGCAGATGTTGCATGATTACCACCAGCTGCAGCGAGCCCATTTCCAGCGCCGTGAATGGCAGAGGTGAACTTCGGTGTTGCTCCATAAGCAGGCGTTTGAAGCGAACCAGGTGTGTAAAGCGATCCTGGTGTGATATCCTCCACATCGCTGCCGATAGTGCCAGGATCACAGACACTCGCTATGGGAATGCTCGCCCCAATAGGACTAGACGGTGCAGCTCCTGCCGGTTGTTGTTTAGGGAAGATGGAAGAAGAGGCTACTTGGTAGGCTTGTAGTTGCTCCTGGGCCTGTTGGTTCGTTGTCGACGCGTTGCTGCTAGTGCCAGTAATGATACAACTACCTCCACTCGGAAGAGCCGGCGCGATCATTTTTTCGCAGGCTTTTTGGGCCTCCTGTTGCGAAGCATTCTGCGCCTGTGGTCCCTTAGCTTTGTCAAAAAGACCGTAGTCTATATTTCTATTTCCGGAGGCGCTGTTCTTCATACTAGTACCTACGGATGGTGCGGCTCCTCTTCGATCGGCCTCATTTTCTTTCGCCGTAGGTGCAAGTAGTGCAAGAGAACCATGTTGTTGCTCAAGAGTCGCCCCGCCCTGAACCATCTTCATAACGCCACTAGTTGCGTCTCTCTTGTTAGAGGTTACAAAAGTACACTCCTTAGATGAACATCCCTGACCTATTTCCCTACTGGAAAAAGAGTCAGGGACCACGCTAGTGAAGGATGTACTAAAACTAATGTGGGAAGAACCCTTAATGTTGCCCATCTTGTTTTATTAATGTGGGAACCCTTAATGTTGGCATTCTTATGCTGATCTTCCATGTTGAGTGAAGAAAACGACGAGTTCATACCTCCTCCAATTGCGAGCAAGGCCTGTTCATCTAAGGACCCAGAGTATCCGCGTCTCCCACTCGAAAACGGAGTGGCTGCAGTCCCAATAGCAGGTGAAGCAGAAGGTGAAGCAGAAGCACCTTTATTGACAAAATTAGAGCTACCGCGTCGCATCCGGTTCTGGCCCATCCCGCAGCCCTTTTTCCCCTTGAAAAAGAGGCCAAGGGTTTAGGGTTTAGGATGCGCGGTTTGCGGTAGGAGCCTTAACAAAAACCTGGCAGCTGTTATGCTGGTTATCCTGATCTTCTCGTCCTGTACTACTAGCTGCACCTGATGTTCTTGGGGAAGCAATGTTCTGAATATCTGGATCTGCAGCAGGAGGAAAATCTTCCGATTCTTCATTACAACCCAGAAAAAGACTAGAAGCAGCCAAGGCCTTGATGACACTTTCCGATGCTGAAACTCCTGAACTAGTGGCGCTCATCGCAGTAGAATCACTGTGCTGCTGATGATCTTGTGTCGTCGTTGAAGTGCCACCTGTAGTCCGATTTTCTGGCTCTAGAACTACTGCTTTCCTCTCATTCATTTCCTCTGATAGATCGGCTTGCACTTGCTCCACGGGTGCCGCGGCTTTCATCTCTACATCTTGATACTCTCTTTCTTTCATGGAAGTCGTGGTCGTCGTCGTTCCTTCTACTCTAGAAGTAGAAGCAGCCGTGGCCTCGTTAAGCCTTCTCCATGGAGGCTCTTTGCGTGAACGCTTCCTGGACGGCTCTCCCGTAGTCTCAGCTTCTTCTTTCTCCTTCATCTTCTCTCTTGTAGTTGTACTAGCGCCGGTCGAGGGCTTTTTATCGTCGTTCTTGCTCGAGAATGATGATGTTTTGCCAAACGCAGTAGATGTAGATGAAGTTGGTGCTACGGCGCCTCCTGCAGTGTCGAGGTTTTCTTGATCTCTATGGTGCGTTCTCGACTTCGAGTTCGACGTCTCTCCGCGATGACCATGATCTTGTTCCTTCGTTTCCGTAGGAGGTTCCGATAACAGAACATCAGCAAGAAAAACGTTAGACATGCTGCTCATCTCCTCGCCTCCAACTTGCCAGATGTCGTCCACTTTCCTTCGCTTGCGCTTAAATTTCAATCGATAAGGTTCCTTCTTGGGCTTAGTATTAGAAGGGTAGGGAATTCATCTCAAGGATCATCTGGGTGCCATTTTCCTCTTGTCTTTCTCTCTCTCTCAGATGACTCATTTGGAGATGATGAACTCCTTACACCCATAATAGTAGCTGCCGCCGTTGTGGGTGTTGTGGTTGCACTAGTAGCTGTTGTGGTTGCACTAGCTGTTGGCGTTGTGCTGGCTGTTGTGGTTGCAGCTCTGTCTCGAGGTGAAGATGTACGTCCTCCCAGAGGCGAAGAAGATGCGAGTCTAGAACTGGCTTTTTTTCTACTCGCAGGTCGTTCCGGAGGTGCCGGTAGCCACGATACACGCGGATCGTCCGTGAGGGCTAAGCATGTGGACTTGGATTCTGTTGACAGCAAAGTAGATGCTGCTGTCGTTGCTGTCCTCTGGACTGCTAGTAAATAGCAAGGTTGCCCCAGTCTCGATGGATCCGAGGACAAACCACGCGCAAAGCAAACCTTATCAGCACGATCGAGAACAAGAGGACTGCTCTTGGTACAACTTTTGCTCTTACCTGCTAGACAAAGCTGCAAGACAAAGCTTCCCTCCGCGCGTGCGAGCGTCTGAGCGCGTGTGCCCGGCAATAGCTTTGCCTGCTGAAAGTCTTGCCACACAGATTCGAAAGATTTACTATTGTTCCTGCAAGTTGATGGAACTGTGCCACTGCCTGTGCCACATGAAGACTGCTTTACCTTGTCCATATTTCCGATTCCGACAACTCCAATTTGCTTGACCATCAAATGTTCCGGACTCAATTTTAGTTTCCATTGGCCAAGTGCTAGCAGATAGGAGTGGACGGCGTAGGGAACGTGATGAACTTGTAAGTTTTCAGATGAGTAGTTGTTTTCGTTTTTGTGGTCATTCTGCTCCAGGATTTTCTGCGTCATGTTGGCGCCGTCGCGTACAGCCAGTTGCCCACTTGCTGCGGCAAATCTGTCTGCAGCTGTCCTTTCTAAACTGAATACATTAGTACAACTACGGGCGCACTTTTTTGTGGCAACATTGGCATAGGCTTTCTTTCCTCGTCGAGCCCTCGCCTCCGCCAAACTAGGTATACCAGTCCCATCCTTCGCCTTGTCATGAAAGATCAAAATATTTCTGAGTTCCTGCTGAATGAAACGCGAGACACTGCGCTGATCTAGAGCATCCAGGGAACAAGCTAATGGAGGAGGTGATGTGCCACTGCCAGTTCCAGCAGAAGTTTTTAGGTTTACTAGGTTCGTCGTCTTTGGGTTCGTCAACAAAGACCCGAGTTCTTGATTCACACGAACACGCAATTTCTCCATGACCATTGACAATGGCAGCAGGTCCTCAGCAGGTGTAAGCATCCGGAATAGGGGAGTGTTTGCGAGCGAAGAGGACTGTTCGCGACCTGAATGTAGGTTTTTGGAAGACGGCACCAACGTCGTGGTGGTCTTAGCCGTAGTTGTAGTTGTAGCTGTCTTGCCGGCAGTACTCTTGGTGTTCGCAGCGGAGGAAGATAAAAATTGCTTGTTGTTGTTTGTGCTGACTGTTGTTGTCGAACCAAGTGAACCTGATCGAGCTTGTTGCTGAGCTACTTGAGACCCTGGCGCACTGCCAGAGACCTCCAAAGAAGGTCGTGCTTCAAATGCTTGGTCTAACACCTCAAAGTGACCTCCTGGCTCGGACGTTGCACGCGAAAGAACGCTCTCCCATAATGGTAAGACTGGAATTCGAATAATAGATTCGGTTTCGGCTTCGAAAAAAGTTACATATTGCTTCCGTCCCCTTCTAACGACTTGAAAAAATCGCTCTTCAATCTCTTCGACATCAAATCCTTCACTACTTCGTTCGTCAGCAGAAGAAGCACCTTGAAGTTGTTGTCGTTGTTCTCCATCTCCATCGGCTATATTTTCCTCATCTTTACTGGCGTCGTTACGTTCTCCTTCATCTGCTTCTTCGTCTTCTTGCTGTTCCATCTCATTTCCTCTTCTTGTGATTTTCTTCGAAGAATCTGATCCCGCACCATTCGAATTGTCGGAATCTTCAACATCTGACTCACTGGTGTTCTTATCATTCTCTGCTCGAGCAGGTGCGCGGATTCTCACATCGCGATCCATGTTCTTGTCTACTCCCTTATCGCGGTCATCTCCACTCTTGCTTTTGCTCTCCTTTTTACGCTTACTCTGACTCTTCTTGGAGCTGGCACTGCATCTACTAGCACTTCTGCTCTTGCTCTTCTTCATCTTGTTTCCTACACTTCTACTAGCCTTACTTCTGCTTTTGCTTTTGGAAGATGCTGCTCTTGTGCTTTTGCAACTTTTAGACCCTTTGTTCCTGGGACGTCTAGACGGTGAATCCTCAGAAGACTCAGAGTCAGAAGAGCTACTACTTGATGAGTCGGATGAACTAGTGCTAGAACTGTCCTCAGACTCCGACGTTGAAAATTCGTACCGCTTTTCTGGATATAGCTGGTCTGAGTACATGCGGTTCTCTGGAATTTTGATGACTTGTTCCCCTGTGTTTTTGCTGGTCTTTTTCGTGATACTCTTGCCCGGATGTACTTGGTCTTCAGCTTTATTCACGCGGCCGTTTCTGGTACGGTGCCACTCCTTTTCTCCTGACGGGGAACGCCGTTGAGTTTTTTTCACTGGTTCGGAAGCGACTGGGCTGCTGCGTCCTCGAGTGCTATTCTCCTTTGCGCCAATATTCTTTGCGCCCACCTCAGTAGAGGTTTTAGGTGGAGGAAGAACTCGGGGCTTCACGTCCTTTTCCTCTTCGTCAGAACTGGACGAGGCAGCTAATTTTTTTGCCGGTTGTGCTCGCCTTTTAGGCGGTAAAATCTTCCGACCAATAACCGCTCCGCCTTTGCCCACTCCCTTTTTTTGATTTTTGTCGCGATGCTTGTCTCGATTCTTGCCCTTATCGTGATCCGAAGTCTGCTCTTCACCTCCGGACAGCAGTGCTGCACCCTTATTTTGAAAACTGTTGTTGCTCCTACTTGGTTTATCTCTATTTCTATCTCTTGCAGCAACTGGTGTCGTGGAGTGGGAGGTAGTAGAATTCCTTCTATCACTTTTCCTCGGTGTACTATCATCCTCGTCGTCATCTTCTCCTATCGCTTTTCGTCCTACTGCCGCTCGTCCGCCTTGTCCTGCACGACGACGTCCCTCCAAACTACTCGTGCTGTTGCTTGTTTTACCTTGTTTCTTCTTACAGTTCTTGTTGACTACCTTGAGCTCTAGATCATCGTTAACGCCGTTGCGGTTGGCGAAGAACGACGAGAAAACGTCATCCCCTGCACTTGTTTTCTTTTCCTCCTCCATTTTTACATCCTCCTCAAAAGACACGACTCGGCCTTTCTTTGTCCCCTTACTGCGCGAAGGACGCCTACTAGTGCTACAGCTACTTTCTTCCACCATCTCGACATCTTGATCTCGCCTGTCCTCCTTGTTCTCCTCGTCATTGTCTTTGTCATCTACTGTCTGGGTCATCACCTCTTCTTGCTCTCCATCGCCTTCTGCGGCATCTTTTGAGTCCTCCTCTTCCTCTGAGTCATCGTCGTCTAACAAATCGTCTGTATCTACGTCGTCATCCTCCCCAATGGCACTAGAACTAGTACACGAAGCTTCTCCATCCTCTCGTCCAGCTCCTCGTTCTCCATCGCGTTCTGGATCGTCCTCTTTTCCTCGTAGTTGTTCAAACAATTCAGTGGGTGTCCAATGATATCTCTTCTTCATCATAAGGCTGATCATCGCAGTGAAATCTTCGGCCAATAGGTCAGCCCGTTGTTGCAAAGTGGACCACGTTTTCTTAGAAGTCGCAGTGGTGGGTGAAGAGGTAGTTTTCTTATCCTTGTATTCTTCTCCCTCCCTCTCGTCTTCTTTCTTGTCTTCCTTATCTGATTGACCATCTATTTCCCTATCATCCACTCGGGATCCTTCGAGCTCCTCCGAATCTTCTTTGATAGTATCCAACTTGTTGTTAGTTGTACTTGTAGTGCGCTGCTGCTCTTCTTTCATATTATTACCCCCGGCTGCAGCATCTGTTATAGCTCCTTCCGCCTGATCTTCCTCGCGGCCTTTCTTTCCTGCAGCTCCTGCAACATCAACGTCATCCATTAAAACTCGTTCGAATCGTCTAGGTGTCACGAAGTCCCCTCTGCCAGTGCTATTTTTCAGCATAATCTGATCTGGCGGCAAACATCGCCAAGACAAGGGCTCGCCATTCACGGCTAAAATAGCGTCGCCTTTCCGCAAATGCTTTCGGAAAATCGATCTTGGATGTACGTACTTCACGAGTAAGCTGACGGGAGGATACTCGAAGTCCTGTTCTTTCGTTGCACTAGATGAAGTCCTATTCTTTTTGTCTCCTGTTCTTGTAGCTCGAAAAGCACTAGGTGGACCGACAACGACTCCTAGAGACGACCCGAAAAGCTTGTAATTTGCAGCAACCTCTTTGTGCGATGTCTTGATGTGGCGGACGAGTGTTTTCACCGTGGTTGTTCTTGTTCGAGAGTTTTTTGTAGTACAACAGTGCTTATGTGCAGCTCCGGATTTCTTCCCTACCAAACGCTGACGCAAAACGGTAAAACTCATCTCCAAGACTTCTCCTTCCTGCCATTCCCGACGTACTCTTTCCACAATCGCAGTGCACTTTTTTTGACTGCGAGTAGCATGTTCTTCCAAGGAACAAGATGGACTAGAAGATTTGATGTGAAAAGTCTGAACTACTCTCGCTCCCGGACCGTGAAGATCCTCCAATGCTAGGACCGTGGGTGGGGGTATGTACATGACTTTTCGCACTCCACCCGAGAAATTAGTAGAAGTTGTGCTAGTTGTAGAGGCAGTGCTTGAAGATGTTGTAGGAGGTGCTGGAGCTCTGATTCTGATAGCCAACATGTGGTTGTACGAGGGTTCCGGATTTTCTCGTCCACTACCGCTCGTAGTACAACTACAACCACTAATCGATGGTGTTCTTGTAGTTAAGGATTTAAAAGATTCCTGTTGTACTTTAGTCAAGACTACTAAGGTTTCTATTTGGCTCAGCACAAGTTTCTCCAATCTTTCTACCCTTGGCCGGATATCCTCGGAGAAGCAGAAGAATTCCCGGCTTTGGTCGTATTTTTCAAGCTTCGAGGCATGCACGCCTTGACTCCCCGCAGGTGGCGGCAGTTCAATCTTCAATTGTTCCTTTTCCCGTTCTTGTCTGCGACTTCGTGAGAAACTTCTTCTGGCACATTCTTCCCGCTGCGGTCTTCTAGAAGCTCTTGTAGAGGGACTCCTCCTTCGCCTCTGAGACGTTCCCTTATTTCTTTGACTAGGTTTTACTGGGAGGCCAATATTCACTGTCTTGATAATTCTGGTCGACGTCTCAGAGATGGTCGTAGTAGTAGTAGCAGTGGTAGTAGACTTAGAGGTAGGTTTTTGGTGCTCGCTTACCCCGCTTTTTATGCCTTTCTCCCTTAGGAGAGGCATAAAAAACGGTAAGAAAAGCACCTTTAACCTACCCTTAATAGACGTACAACGTTGTCCAGCAGTACGTCCAGCGGATCGCTCGCGACTTCGTGAGCCTCGTTCGACCTTAGATACTCTTTATAATTACCCTTGGAGGAGATCCTGGCTTCTTTTTCAACTAAATAGAAAAGGAAGAAGCAAGGATCACTATGTAGGAGAATGCATGTACCTACACTGGGGGCCTTAATATCTCGATCTTCAACGTCTCGTTTTCTGCTCTTCAACCGTCTACCCCTTGAGGCAGAGCCTTTCCTTGCAACTGCAGTTGTACTCGTCGCTCTTCGAGCTTCACTCTTAGCCATATCTCCGTATGATCTGCTTGCTGTGGTGCTGGTTGCCGTAGTATACCTACTGGTAGTAGTCGTAGTCGTCGCTGACCTCCCAGCACGTCGAGTTCGACTACTACTTCGACGTTCCTCTTTTGATATCGAGGTTAAAGAAGCATTGGTGTTGTAAAATCTAGCAGGCTTGTTCGTCTTGCGATCTTCTTAGAGCTGGGGTTCCACCACGTTGGGGACAGCTTCCCTCAGAGCAGGGGAAGAGGTCATTTAACGTTATCGATTCTAGAAAAGCTACGCTGATACAACTAAGAATGCTCTCTCTTGTAATTGCCTTAATCTTCGTTCGACTCCTGCTGTCTGGGAGGTTTCTCATTCTCCTTGTCATCATGGTCATCGGCAAAACGCGAACTTTTTTCAGCAAACCGAGACTCAGCAAAGCGAGACTTCTGATCTGCAGAATGATCTGCAGAGTAGTAGCGAGATGATGACTTGTCCTCGATTCTTAGCGAAGCAAGTGCAAGCAACATGTGCTGTAAAGCCTACCTAATATGCATGTGTAAAGGACGTCACTGCAACTACAGACATTGCAGTTCATAATATTATATATAAGTGTAAAAACTGGACCTATGATGATGAAAGCATTAGGTCGTCGTCACCTCACTTATACGTAATCCAGAGGAATAAGAAAAAAAAACTACCTACTATTTTCCTTACCACGAGAAAACAACTAAATCCATATCCAATCATAAACCAGTGTCCCTTGGCCTATGATCTTTGTTGCCACTGTGGTCTTTGGGCCTTTCACCTTGTTCATTCACCTTGTTTCTACGACCATCACGCTCAGTCCCTTGACGACGGCCCGAGCGACCTCGTCTGGAACGATCGTCGTCACCATCCTGAAGCTCTTCCCCTCTATTACTATCAATACCACGCTCTCCTCGTTCTCGTTTTCTGCCTCTGTTACTATCAATATCACGTTGCTGCTCGCGCTGAGTGACCTCGTACGCCCAAAGAGGAGACAGGTACGTCGATCGAGTCTCCGTTTCATCCTGACGACCAGCCTGGGTCAAAATCTTCTCCGCTCTCAATTCCCTCACCGCATCTTGCCGGATCGTGTTCATTGTGTTTGCTATTAGAAATGCGAAACATCAAAGAGTCAAAGAGTCAACATCTCAATTCTAGTACTGATCGACGAGGAATAGCAGGAATTTTAAACAAATAGTTCCATTTGAACTGCAGCATCAAGTGCCACAGTTGTACAAGGTTCAGGGTTCATGGCATAAGTCCAACATCCTCCCGACGTCAGTTACTGCAGTCCGCAAGCTGTCACGCATCCCAAGCTGTTTATTTCGATTTATTTTTGTTGTTGTTAAATGATGACGTGAAAATGATCTCTGTTCTTAATTTTCGTTAGCTGTTAAATTCCACAAAAAAAGATTACATTTGATCGTCACTTATTGTAAAAACCAAAACAACAAACAAGAAAAGCAACTGACCTACAACGTTCTAGTTCTAGCTTAAATAAAAAAAGCACCTCACCTACATCAACAATTATGGTCTAAACCTAGATGAAGAATAACTTTAACAAAGTTGAGAAGTACAAGTTTCTGTCGATAATCTTCGATCCTCTCAAGTTCCTCGTTGGTCAGCAAGAGGCGTAATTCTCCCAAATTAAACAAATCCAGCAGCTTCCGTTCGAGTTTCAGGACTTTCTGTAGCGCCTCTTCCGGCTCAGGCAGGGTCCCGAATGCCGGCAAAGTGGAAGTGGTGGAAAAATTAGAAAGATACTCTCTAAAGTGGAAGATACTCTACCTCACAAGCTGAACGAGTCTTCCATGTACTACAACTAGCCTTCCTTCTTGAGCGCAAGAATCTATTACAACCGTGGAACAAGTGGTGGAAGGATTAAAGAATATTAAGTGGTACTCTTCAGCGATCTATTACAACCGTGGAACAAGTGGTGGAAGGAAGATTAAAGAATAAGTAGTACAACGGGTCACAAGAACTAGTCTACCTCGCACAACCCATGCACAATTATGCGTACAGCTACAACATGCTAACTTCTGGTCCTCTTCTAGAATAAGTAATACGCGGATACAAGATCAAGATCACTCCATCAACTACTCCAATACGCGAACCCTGGATAACCGTCAACTTGAAAAGGACACTCGATGGAGATTAAGAAGTACGTAGGCACTTATGAGTGTCTAATGTGAAAAGACTTCCTTTAGCGTCATAAAATTCACATCACACGCCAACTTCGCGACATCGATCAAGGCCAGCCTGCTGATGCGGCTCAGCAGATACTGCTTCACTTTGACGTGGTAGGTGCTTTTCTTCTCTTCAAATACTGGATCCGGCAAATTCAAAGCCTTATACGCGGAGCGCAAACGGGCGAGGGCAGCGAGCTGGTTTAGTTTGGTGGAGTTGGTGTGATGAAAATTTTCATTTTCTTAATGAAGGAACCAGAATACTAGGCTCTTTAATGGTCTGTGTATGCTCGTTCTTCCAGTTCATGCTTCTCGAGTATGCCACAACACCTTCATGCCATAAATTGACTTTCTACTCTACAAGTACCTCAATATGCCGTCAAAATCTATCTAATTCTCAATCTGATTTTACCTCTTTCTCATTTGTTGCTACATCGACCTCAGCGCCACGGTCTCCCTCGGTTTCCGAAAACGCTATTAGACACCGCTGCAGAGCGTAAACACGGTCATGCCCCATGTAGGTCAAGCCGAAACAGACCAAGGGACTGCTCATCAAATCCACGGCGTCAGCACTCCACCAAGGGCAAAACACAGTAGTGATTAGAAGAATAATGTAAGTACAAAAACCTACATACGGCCTCCTACTGTGATGTTGTATGACCACATCTTACTAGAAGAAGTTTTATAGCTACTGGACCTGTATACTCTACAACAAACAGTTGAAGATACCTGATTCGATCCCCACCTCCACGGAGTAATTATTTCCTCATATTTTCCTTCATTACTTAGACTTAGTTTGGGTAGAAAAACAGCGAAATAACTTCAACAATTGTGGCAATCGAAACCGCATTTCAGGTGGGGCTAAGCGCCACAGAAGTTCCAAACTACGCTCTAAAAAATCCGCTTTCTCAGCCGACCCCCAGTCCATTGGGGGGAGAGGTACTACAAAATTCTCCTCCTGCTTCGACTCCGGCTCCTCTTGATTTAGAGTCTGCGACTCGATTGTTGCATCTCGGAGATCCCTCATCTTGACCCCTTTACTACCCTTGTATCATTTCATAGGAATAATACAGGGGAACAAAATAAGGGTACCGAGATGCCGAGAAAGATGGACAGTAAATGTTGACCTTAATGGAAAATGTCCAGTACTACTACTAGCTTCGTTCTGGTTATGAGAAGCTGTTGGATCCCGTTTATCAACGTCTTTCGAAGGAGCATCTGTTGCCGAAACAACAAACGAGAGAGTCACATCTTTACCATCTTTACCATTGGTCCCTTCCCTCGGGGTTTGCTCGTCCAAACTATTGCTAGATCCGCTTCTAAACCTCAACCTGGCATCTCCTCCGACAGGGGTATCATTTTCTTTTTCAGTTGACTTTTCCCGTATCTTAGAGCTCAACAAAGCAATTCGGTTCTTCTTGCCTACATTACATTTCTCCCTAGTACTAATACTGGAAAGGAAACAAATTATAGGGAGTTTCATCTCCCAATCGTCCTCAGAACGAAATCATACCACCTAGGGAGAAATCAAACGAATAAATAAGAAAAGACTTTTGTAGAATGTATTTACGAAGAAATCAAATACCTTTGTAGAAATGACAATGAATTGCATTAAGCCTTAAGTATAGCTAACGGCTGCTGCTCCTGCTCTTTGCTAGAGCTCTTATTTCTAGAGGAGATCCACCCATCTGGAGAGTCGTCCTCGTCTTTAATGCCATCACCCTTCATATTAGCGACTGTAATGCAGAAGACTGCTCTTATCTACTTGGTACTTGACTTCTATGTCTGCTCAGAAGTCACCTCCCTTGTCTTCTATGTCTAGTATTGGGGACGTAACTTCACCCTTGCATCACATTTCTATTGGGGAAGGGTACCAAGATGATCTTGGTAACTTCACCCTTGTACTCTATTGCGGAAGGCGGGTACTACCAAGATGAAGATAGTATCGTAGTAGGCTGAAGACACGCTGACCATAATCTTAGAGAAGCCAGATGTCCCAGATGGCAGCACTTTTCGACCTGCCTTTCGATGTATCATGATACCGATAGTCTTCAACTTGTCGGACTTCGGCAGATGCCTTTGCGGGATCTTGTCTGCGTCTTGTATGTGGGGAAAGAAATTAGAACACCTGTATGTGGGGAGAGAAATTAGTTATTCAATAACATAAGTAGATGCTAAACTATGGTTTGTAGATGTTGATGACCTTTCTCATTTCTACTTCACAAACATGAATTAGAAACCACTAGATGGCGTGTAGAGGAATCTAGTAAATATTATGCGATAGTAGAGAAAGCTAGTACATATTATGCGGCAGTAGAGGAAGCTAGTACATATTATGCGGCAGTAGAGGAAGCTAGTACATATTATGCGGCAGTAGAGGAAGCTAGTACATATTATGCGGCAGTAGAGGAAGCTAGTACATATTATGCGGCAGTAGAGGAAGCTAGTACATATTATGCGGCAGTAGAGGAAGCTAGTACATATTATGCGGCAGTAGAGGAAGCAGAACTGGACAAACCCCTGATGTTGTCTGGGATTGTCCAACCACATACATTGACTCTTCTACGGACCACTATTTCATTACTGCAGAATTGGGAAGCGATATATTACAACCAGCTAAGCAATTACTCACAGCTAGCGTTCATAACTTTCGACAACGGTGCAGCCCGTTCGGTGAAGTCGTCGAGGATTTCGTTTAAGCGTTTCTCCAGTCCCCCTTTCCTCTTCGGTCGAATGCCACACCGCTTGGAAAATGCTTGCACAAAAAAAGCGTCCAGAGTTGTTGTCGTTTGTTGCTTCTGTAGTGACAAAGGACTTAGTTTCTTAGAACTAGTCTTGTTCAGTTCGCGACTATCAGAACCACCGCAATAAGCGTCCACGAAATCGGAAAAACTAAGGCAAGCATTGTCAGTGCCCGTCTGAAACAGCGGTCGATGTGCGGAAACGGCCAGGCTTAGGACGCCTGCTGGTTGCTGTAATTTGTGTTGAAGGTGGACATTGTTAGGAATGCTCTTGACGAGGGCGGACAGCTTCTGCGCATTTTTGCCCAGGGGATCCTTCTGAGCGTTTTTGCGTGACTCGGATAGCTCTCTTTTCTTCAATGCAGCTGGAAGCATGAACATGGGGAATCAAATGATTATATACTCGAATATCACGGGTAAATAGTATAATGTTGTAGCAAGACTAGTACTTACGTGGAGGTCAATGAAGTACTGAAGAATTTTCAGTGACGTCGATACTGAGACATGACCGTTGAACAAAAATTGAATTACTCAGTTACGTGAGCCTGATTGCGCTTCTAGTACATAAACCCTTCAAACAAACGAAAGAATCAAATTTCTTATCCTTTCATCATCATAACATCCTGCAGAGCTGCTCTCTTCGCGGCTCTTCGTTGCTGACTTGCCAGCATGCTCTTCGCGCCAGCGATACCCGCTGCAAAATGTAACGCTTCAGTCCGTGGACGGAACAACTGTTCTGGCATAGAGGGTAAGCCGGAACGGCCAGCACGAAGCTTGTCGCGAAGCGCAGGAAGTTGGGAGAAATGAAAGAGTGGGTCCTATAAGGAGATAATGACTATCAGAACACGATCTATTTCTCTGTTGACAGGTTAGAATCTTTCCAGTAGAACTAGGTGGCCTCCTTATCTTCAACATGATCATTGTCTGTCAAGTTGAAGATATAAGGATAAGTCGGCAAGTTCCTGCGCCATGTCATGTCATGTCATGTGCCCTTGTTTACCACATGGTCAAGTGGATATGAATTTTTCAACAACAAGAATTTGAATTTTCCAACGAAGAGCTTGCGGTCCCCATGATCCGATTCATCAATCGTCAACACTGAAGTCACTTAGACAATCTATTTAATCGAAATCGATCCCAAGTCCACCATAACGCACAAAGTTTTGATACGACTCGACGACAGGAACAAGCTGGCTGCGGTTGGAAAAAGCTCCTGCTCTGAAGTTCGCTAACCACGTTTCCTTCCCGGCAAAACCTTTGTCCCTCCCTCTACCACGTCAGATTTTAGAGAGCTAGAATATCTTCTATCGAGAATGGTGTGGTCGTGACTCGAATAGATACTTAACACTACTAGACGCATTATCTATCACTACAAATTTACTAAGTCGTATAACTGTCTGTCACTAGAGGAATTGTTCTTGACAAATTTTGTTACGCGAAGTGCAGGCCGTTGGGTCACTTAAATCACATCGAAAAACCTTCCAGATGGACGATTTGTACGGAGAATTTGTCACCTCTTATAGCGCCATTTCTGTGTGACTTTGAAGACACACTGTCAAATAACTTGTGAGTTTGAGCGAAGTGCCGAGAGCTTAGAAGCATGTCATGTCATTTGTCTCCGATTTGACTTTCCAAATCAACTTTGTTGACACCAGACCCTACGGGAACTGTGAGTCGTTCTATCCTAAAGCTAACCCTAACACTGTCAGGTAAGCGGCCATCAGTTTCTTAACTTTGCCATCTTTCCTTCCGCCTTTCATTCCAAAGCCGAGGCGGTTCATGTAGCTTTCCGCGTCCTTGGCTCTGGTGCAGTAATCGAGACGATACTTTTCCCCTTGTAGGGTTAGAGGTGATGGCGGTGGTAGGTTGAGACAACTGAACAAAAAAACATCAAGCAGCATATATGCTTATCATAATAGTGGGATAGACCGAGGAAGACCAAAGGGTAGTTGACATTCTTTTTACAGCAAATGAAAAACAGTATATATGCTCATCATAAATATGAAGAGTCGTTGTCGCCCACGCTCCTCGATCGGTATGAAGAACTCCCATAGTCGTCAGAGCCTCGTTGGCGAGGGATGTACTCGTCATCGTCGTATGGATGGTCCCGACTGTTACCTTTTCCGTACCAGGAACTGGAGGAACCTGTTTTCAGAAGACCGCTGGACGAAGATAGTGCAGGATTCTTAGAGATCGGATGCCCACAACTCTCGGCTGCATCTCTCTGTAGCTGCCTAAAACTAGTACATCATGTAAGTATGTGCCGCGAGTCCCTGATAGCACCGTCCCTAGTGCCCGTAGAGATAAGTTCATGGCCTAATCTTTAACGCGAGAGATAGTCCATAGGGAGAGACCTAGTACATGACTCATCTGGAAAGTATGAGACAACGTCATGTAACATGGTTCATCTGGAAAGTATCCTCTATAGTACGAGTCATCTTTCATCTTGCTCAAGGAGTTTACGTATATTTATATATGACTCAGGGCCGAACGGCCCCCCCTCCCCCCCCCTGTATTGAACTGCTTTGTTTAAGTATTGCGTCGCATATATAACAATCTTTGTACGTAGTTCTCCATTAGTTAGTTATAGCAGAGGCATGCATGTAGTTCCACCAGGTCGAAGATGCCTCTCGTCCACCAGGTCCTCAAAGAACTCAAGGATGCTTACCGAGATGATAAACTACTTCTAGTACAAGAACACTTCTTAAAATTAACTTGTCTCTGCACTTCTTTGGCATGTTCCCTGGACAACCCTGTGCGGCAAGCAAAATGACGCTGTGCCAATTCGGGGTGCATATAGAAATCGCAATTCTGGGCACTTTTCTCCTCGTATTCGCCCATCAACCTTACGTCCTGCATCACAGGCATGCCATGCGACTCACAGGAGGAGAGAGATAACGTCGTCATTTTGTTGATCTTGATGTTGTTCTTCTTGTTGAACTAAATAGGTTCGTGTGTAACCATGTTGCGAAATAAAAACTACTGCTTTGTGTAAGTATTTTTACGTCGTGTGTTCTATGTTCTTATGCTAGAAACTTGCTTTAGCACTGAAGCCTCTAGGAGTCGAAGCTACATTCTCTTCCAAGCTGTCGTGTTTTTTGAGAGCGATGCATTCGAGAACAGTGTAAAGATTCATCAGAGCTCTTGACTGCCACATGACGATGTGATGATCCCAGTGCTTATTCGTTTTGGTGGATTATTTTTTGGACATGACATGTAAACGAATAAATGCAACAGACTAGAAAAGTGCAACAGAAACTGCACCATCGCTCTTCGACACGCACATCAGACACACTGGCTACCCTGAAACAAAACTATGAAATTGCCCTGAAAACAAGACAAGAAGACAAGGCTTCAATTCTCTTCTCGAACACTCAGTATCCTGATGATCGCAAATCTACTTTGCGTCCCCAAACTTCTAGAAACACTTTGACTATGATAGTCGGTGACATTCTCTGTACAGTGAAATCTTCTGTACAAAAAACGGAATGACTTCCATGTCCGTTTCCGTTCCCAGTGGTGGAGAAGAAAAAACTATAATCGCTGGCGATGTTATACACGCAGTGGTATTACTCAGTTCGTAACATCATCGGCATGGAAAAAAGAGAAACAAAAACATCCAAATACGTCGTGGTATTACTTAGTTCGTAATATCAAATTGGCATGGAAAAAAGAAAAACAGAAACATTGAACTTCGTGGAGCGCTTTTGTGCTTTTTTCTGAAGTCTACTTCACTTTCCGGATCGCGATGTGATTCTTCTGGACATCTATACTTTCCACGTCGTCATCCACCTCATACAACAGCATGCCCACCAGCACTCGCTTGAACATGATTAGAATACCATACAATACAATTGATGTCGCTTTTTTTTTATTTTTGTAGTGCGAGCGAGTTCCGATAAATCAAAACCTACAGTGCAGACTGCCATAAAGGCGTCATAGCTGGTCTACACGATGGCGCTCACGCAAAGTTTGTAAAAGCGAAGCGGTACGCACAAAGTTCAGTGCAGAATTAATCGCGAAGCGAGTATCAGTTTTCCTTTTCCTTTTCCATCTTTTTTCTCCTCTCTTTCTCACTGGCTTCAACAAGAACATGATCAGAATGCTCAGCAGTTTGCGTCTACATTAATAAGCCAGCTGCACTCTGTGAAGCGGTACCTCCCATGGAGGAGACGAGGAAACAGAGCAGAAGTAGATTCCATAACATGAATTGAGCCGTTCCCGATGTCTCGTGGCCAACCTCATCGATAGGTTGCGCATCCGACGCTGTCATCTGACTATAAGCATTATCTCCGATCAAATTGGCAAAATATCTGGCGGTCAAAAGGGTACGGAAAAAGATTATGATGCAGATATGGAATGTATGTATGATAATCTCAATACGATGTGAATAAACTACTAAGCAACCGTCCCTGTAGTTCTTCTTGAAGCTCCAAATATCTGTGGTGGAATATCAAAAAAAAAGCGCTAGGCTTAGCACAAGGTCTTGAGCCATTATTTCTGAGAAGTAAGTGGTTGAGACACTTGCCTGCTGAACCCGATTATTGAAAGTACTCGCACGAAACATTTGATCCAGACCTTCTCTATCTCTGACATGTTCTACATAAATCTATAATTGTTCTGAGTAAGTAGGAAGTTAAGAGTACACGCCCCCCGGCATGATGTCGTGCCATAGCGTTCGGAAGGTAACGATCATATCCCGATTTGAGTGCCCTTTCCCTCCATCGGCTAGAGCAATCATTAGAACTGCTCCCCACCCAAGAAACCTATTCTACTCCCATGATATATGCAATGATCATTATTAGCTACTTCTAAAATCATTGCGTATCGTCTTCGAAAAAGTGAAATAACCGATCATCACAGTGATCATCTAAGAGAGCTCTGCTTAGGAGGTGAGGTTGGAGTCTGTTAGATTGCGTCTCGGCCCCCTCATCTTGACCCCTTTTACCTTGTATTTCATGAGAATACAAAGGAAAAGGGGACCGAGATGTCGAAAAAGATGGACACTAAATGTTGACGTTACTTAGGAGGAACAAGTTACCTGCTCGTTTTACTAGGAGGGAGAACAAGTCTTAAGAGGAGTTTCTGTTTCGGTTTGGCAAGAATTGAATTCTCCAAGTGCTCCAAGAAAATCGGGTCGCCTTGCTCACCAAGATGCTCAAGTGGCTCCCCTTGCTCCCCAAGATGCTCAAAAGAATTCATCCTCGACGTTGACGCTCATCTTAGAATCCATTTAACTGTTCTACAGCGAAAAACAATTTTTACTAATATCGAAAGGTGGCAACAACATATCAGTATCACAACACTATCGCTATTCAACCTTTCATGACAACTACATATTAGACGACAAGAAATGCATCAGTGACTCAACGTTCAAGTTGTACATTTGATGCACTATGCCTACAGCCAGAAGTAGAGCTTGAGTATGGACCTCCCGCGTTCCAAAGTATTTCTTGACTATAGCATAAGTCTTGTTCCTCGCAGTGAGCTCGTGGAGTTTTTAGGAGGTGTAGATCACTGCCAAACTTGCTCCCCATTGCAGCCACCTCGGCATTACCGCATCCGAAGCCCACAGCCAAGATCTGCGGTTTGCTTGATGAAACATTAGAACTAAT
Organism: Amoebophrya sp. A25; assembly: GCA_905178165.1. NCBI lineage: Eukaryota > Dinophyceae > Syndiniales > Amoebophryaceae > Amoebophrya > Amoebophrya sp. A25. The sequence goes on along the minus strand of CAJINU010000117.1, from coordinate 36,247 downwards.
GGAAATCCATCCTCAGCAGCATCTTGGGTCTCCTTTTCCCTTTAAAAAACGGGACCAGGATGACAGTGAAGATGGATTTCTTGTACCCTTAAAAACAGTGATGTCCACGTTAGAAGACCGGCTTTCCAACATGCTGGCTGGATCTTCATGAGTATTGAAATTGATACTCCGAGTTCTATTTTTGATCAGGTCGTCTTTTTGCGCACCAAGTTGTTCAGTGTGGTCGATCTCAACGAGGCAGTAGGCTCGATGCTCTTGGTGCTCCTGACGGGATGTCGAAGAACTACTACCTCCTCTGGGACCACTCAAAGGGACGCCTGGGTGTCCGATATTGCTGCTGGCTTTCTTGCAGAAGACGCTCCTGATGCCAAACTTAGAGTAAGAGTTGCTGTGCTGGTCGCATGAAGATGCCTCAGACCATTCTAAGAGAGCTGCTTTTTCAGGTAGGAAATGAATGGAAGCACAACAGTATTAACCCTGTGCTTGAAGTCATCAGGTAGAAAAATCTTCCTCGTGCCGGCAAGCTATAGGAAGTACCTATACTCCCTACTAGCTGTAGTTGATCTTGAATACAGAAGATGGCCGTAACAAGATCAGGCGTGGGGTTGTCTTTGACGCCAGCTTGAGCGAGTTCCAATAAGCGTGCTGCAAACTGGACATCTACGCTATTCAGCACTGGAAAGGCAATCGTCGTGCTATTGCTGTTTCTTTGTTAGACGAGGAAAATGGAGACTCTGGTGAACGAAACGACAATACTATATTAACAAGTTGAAGTTGCACTAGACCAACATAAAAACCATGACATATTCATCATATCTTTAGAAGTCTAATACCAATATCAATATCTTTAGAAGTTTTTAGTACTACACAAACGGGTCAGTAGTTCTTGTTCATAAAAGGCAGAGGAAGACCGTAAGAGCGCTGTGGCCAGTGCGTCGAGTCCTTCGACCGGAGCTGCGGAGAGAAAATGGTCGTCAATCACTGCAGACGCGAAAAGCTCTGGGACAAAGTCAGTGGTGGAAGAGCTAGTAGTATGGATGTTGTTATTTTTTCTCCCCTCTATTACTGGCACACCATGATCTTCCTGGCAGTCTTTGTTTTTCCCTTTGAAACAACTGAGAAGTGCCAATCCTGGCAGCTTTTGCTTTTCTTCCCCTTGAAATAATGAGTATGAGTGCAAGGAAGATGGTCCGTTGATAAAGATAGGAGAAAAATGTCCATAATCATCTTCTTCTAAGGAACTGAAGGTGGTTCTCACCTTCCTCTTAAGAGCGGCCGCGTCTAGTTTCGCTGTATCTTGTTGCAGGTAGTCCTGCACGAAGTCATACAGGGTCGTTATCTTGTCGCACGCGCCTGACTTGAGCTGATCTTCTCTTAGAGCTCAAAACATTTCATTTCTTCCCTTCATTTCTTCCGAGAAATGAGCCGTGGAACGAAATGAAATGTATTGAGCCTTAATGCTAGGTCGATGACTACTTGTTTTCGATACTGAGCAACCTCTTTTTTGTCCTTAAACAACTTGCCCAGTCCTGTTTCCATCGGTCGTCTCGGTCTTATGAGTAACTTCAGCCCAGAACAAACTTGTTCAAGGAGCGGAAAAAAGTAATAGAGATATGAATATGTTGGAAGGAGAAGATGAAGAAGCGGAAAAAAGAAGAATCCGCGATGGGAGTTGGCCCCCTTGGTACTTCTTCTAGCACCTCGAGGACGACCCATGGATGACATCTCCAACGAACGAGAAGCTGCCCGATGCCCAACCTTTCTGGCAGTACTTTGACCTCCTTGTTCCCTTGCAGTACTTGTACTAGGAGAGTTACTGCTCCTTTGAGGGTTTTGTTGAACTGCTGCAGTGCGGATTGGTGGGGAGAAAGAGGTCGTCGAAGCACCAGTTGTACCAGTACTGGTAGGAGAGAGACAAGCAGACGGCAGCTTCATTTTCATTTTTGTAGTTCTACGACAGGGATGAGGAAGGGCGAGTGGCACAAAGGCCACGACGCCGTCAAAAAATTTAGGATTATACTAAACCTTAAACTTAGACTCTAAGGTCGCTAAGCTAGGTTAGTGGTAGTGCTAGTTGTAGTGTATCCATGTATCCAACATCATCTTATTCTCAAACTTTTTGCAGGAAAAAGGTGCTAATCTTTGGGCAAAGAACAGGACTCAAGTTTCCATGAACGTGTGCACCTCAATGCTGCTTCAAGATGATGCACTGAACTTTGTATCGAATTTCACCCACAACAATCTAAATGCTCATCCGGCGACAGACCAAACGGCCACCAGCAGGATATTTAGATTCTACTTGATACTTTTGATATTCTTCTCCCTATGAGCTTCTCATCGCATCTGCAAAAGTGTTTCGCTTCCGTTCTAGCAAATTGTGCTGTAGCTAGCCGTCTCTATTTAAAATCTTCTTGGTGCGCAAAAAAGGTTTTGAGATAATTGCGAGAGCGTAACAAGAGTTGAAATCTTTGTCTTTCACGGTGCGTAATATTTCTGTTCTTATATTTAAGGAAAACTTAAACGGTCGCGGTCTTTGCCTAGGCGACTAACAAAACAACGCGTCTCCCACTACTCGTACTCCTGACAACTACGCCCCATACCACATTCTATGCAGGTGCTCCTTCAAGTGTTTGTTTCCCCAAGGATTAGAACTAAGAGACATCCATCTTCAGCAGCATCTGCTTGGGTCCTCGTTGTTTTCGCTTTAAAAAGTATGCCGCGTGAGTATGTAGGTGAGATTTTTAGTCTATGATCGTTCGTCAGCCATAAAAGGATCTGTCTGCTCGTCAGCAGGACACGTTTGATACTCCGAATCCCATCTCTGTTCGTCACAAGCTTCTGCCATTTCCGTACCATAAAGTTTGTCGTGGCGCTGCAACCAGTCCAAAGAGCCAACATAATCCATAACGCGACGGCAGGGGTTAGAAGGCGATAGGGGATAGTACGTTGGAAGGAGACAACCGGGGTAAGAACGAAGGAGACAACTGGGGTAAGAACGACGGAGACAACTGGGGTAAGATCTAGATCATGTCGAGGACCTGTATTGGTAAAGAAACGACCTGATGAATCAAAACGAAAAATGAAATTTAACCGAGTACGGTGGTGGTGACCCGAGAGAGCTATCATTACCTTAGTACCATGAAGATTCAACTATAAATTCATCTTGGAATTACAACTTGATCATAACAAAGAGACCAAAGTTCCGTTGCCAGATATACAGTGCCCAACACCGTTGTATTCGCACAGCAGCCCAATGGCCCTTGATATTCCTCGCCCAGCAGTCTTCTAAATTTCTCTTTTTTTTAGAACTCACTACAACCCAGCTTTTGCCTCGTCTGCTTCTATTTTTCTTCTTGAAAACAGGCCAGAGATGGCCTAAAAGATGGATTAAGTGAGGCCTTAATTTTTGGTGACTGTTGAAACTTTGATGTTCCTGCTAGTAGATTCTTTGTACTAGACTGTCTCTGCAACATGATGTTTCCAACACTACCTTGTCTGTAGAGATGTTGAGTCGTTTGTGGGCGCAGGCCTCCACGATGTGGAACAAGGGCACTACTAGTAGTACTACCTCCAAAAAGTTGTTCTACTGAAGGCGCAGACGGATTATCCAGCCAATAGTTGAAACAGCGCCTGTGCATTGCAGCGGCCTTACGTAGCTGCAAGCGCTTTGCAAGGTCTTCGCGTTCTAGGACCTTTGTCCGATCAACCGCAGTCCTGTTGAAGAGAGAAGTCCTCCTGAAGTTGGCACATGAAAAGCGATTCTCAGTAAAGGGTAATAAATGTGAAGACTTCCTAGATCCGTTGCTTGTCCTTCAAGTGATCAAAAACCTATGTATTTTGCCATCTTGATGTTCTTGTCGCACACGGCGCAAATCAAGAAGATGCAACCCTTAAACATCTTTCATCTTCGACAAAGATATACGATCCTGTATTACCCCCCAGTTGCCCTTGCCGTTCCGATATTTCCAGGGCTTGCCTTCTGGGCTGCATCTTGTGGGGGCAGAGGCAGTGGTGGTGGGAATTGTTCCATGAAGGAATTTCTTCTCACTGGCGGCTTCTCGTCTTGTGGGCTTCTTGCGACCTCCCCTCGTCCTCCTCGTATTTGATTTCCCACTCCGCCATTCGCTGTTGCTATTACCTCCTGAGTCGCAGAAGTTGAAGATGTTTTTTCTGGTGGTGCATGTTGTCGTTGGTGTTGGTGAGAAACTACAGTACCAGCACTAGTGCTAGGTACTTCCGGATTCTTTCTTTCTTCACCAGAGGGCGTTCCTAGACCAATCGCGGCAGCTGACTGCACGAATTGCGAGCGCCTCAACATTGTCCCACCTCCTGACTGTGACGCGTCTTTGCCAAGGAGAGACGTTCTGCTTTGTGAGAGAGGCGAACTTTTCTGCAAAGGCTGAGCAGGGATCTGTTTTGAGTTTGATTCACGTAGTGGTGCTTCTAGAAGTGGTTGCTCTTTTCGAATGAAAGCATCACGAATGTACTTTTGTACTGTTTTTAGGAGTACTCCCTGTGTTGTCTTATCGATATGAATTGAGTTTAATCTTTAAAACTAGAGTGATCTCAGTCACACACAGTACAGTACAGTACAGTGTTCTTCTGGTCCTCGACAGTTGCTCCAGCGTCGTGTTCATTGGGTACTGGCGGCAACAAGCTTGCGCCTGCCGGACCCCTAGCACGAATAAATCCAGTCACTTTATGGGCTCGTGCGGAAAGAAGAGGCGGAGACTGGGCCCTTGTACTGGCTCCTAACTGCAAAAAACTAGCGCCAAGCGAAACGCCGCCCGCTGCCCTATTGTGATGAGATAGATCCACACTTCCTTTGACGCAGTAGCAAATCAATGAACAGAGAGGCGAACGCAAATTCTAGTCACAAAAAGTCTTGTTGTCCTTAGAATCTCAAAAACGTACTTTTTCATGATCAAACGAGTAGTTCGCCTGCAACAGGCGAGAGAAATAAATATCAATCATGACAAGTAGAAGTACCATCCTGGGCTGGGTCCTCTTTGCCAACTGGTTCCTCTCGGTGCCATCGTCTGTCCTGGAGGACAAGCCTGTACTAATGCTGCAGTGGGACTCGGGCCGCGATGTATAGCGCCTAATCCTTGGCTTAGAGGCACCAAGAGCCCATCTTTTTGCACATGTTCTTTTTGCACATCTTTTCAAGTCGAAAACGGCTGAAAAGTAAGATGCTGTAAAAGATGGGTTGGCGGTGCCCGTAATTGACTCATGAACTCTCGCCTCGTGTTCATCATGATACCTACCGGATCTGCAGTCCCAAACTTGTTGGAGCACGCCGTAGCTGTAGTGGGTTGTGCTGTCGAAGAAGTAGCTGTGGTCTGAGCATTGTTGGCTGATGCGTTGCCCTTGGCCTGCGCCTGCCCCGTGCTATGAAGCGGCACTTGACTACTACTGCGCAGTGCGGCTTTGGGAACAGGGCCACGCGCTCTAGCAGTAGCTGCTGCTGTCTCTGACGGCGCTTCTTTGCTCATTGTACTTGTACTAGAAGCAGCTACAGTCGTGGTCGTTCCCTTAGAGGACGTAGTTGTCGTTGCTGTCGACTTCGCACTACTGATGCTCGTGTTTGCACTGGCAACAGGTGGTTTACTTGTTTTCCTTAGTTGTTCTCTGTGCACTTGTTGGCTGTATCCCCGCGCACTTGCTGGAGGTCGCGCTTCTACGGCACCGAGTAAAGGCGGGCGACCACCACGACCACTGAGCAAAGGTGACGCACCAGGTAGAAGACCCGAGACCCCACTTGTAAAACCGAGACCGAGGCGAGTGCTTGATGGTGGACTCAAATATTAGAGCTGCGGGAAATCCCTCATCGGATCCTACCTCTAAAAACGGGACCAAGATGCTCGGGAAGATGGATTTCTAGCCTTAAAAATAACTCGTATTGTTCTGTTGCCCAAGAAACGATCGCTGTTGTTGTAGAGTTGTCCCAGCACCAGTAGCACTAGTACCCCTAGAAGCACCTGCCGTCGAAGACGCATAATTCAAAAAACGTGATCCAACTGCGTGATAATTAGCAGCGGCACTAGTACTATTGTTCGCTGGATGTGGCGGTGGCTCACGGGAAGTTGTCCTAGAAGATGCTACAGTTGTCGCTTGTTTGTTGTTGTTTGTTGGATGATACTCATTTCTGGCGCTCCAACTGGCCATTCTAACGGAGCTAGCACTTTTGTTCAGCGCTTTGGATTCGCTATTTGGCGCCCCTCTAGTGCCTCCCCCGTGACCATGATCGCCTCCTCCTGTTGTTCGAGGTTGCGCCATTCTTGCATTCCTCAGAACCCCCTGACTTCTTTCCTACTGGAAAACAAGGCAAGGAGGGTAGTGAGGAAGGCAATGTGGAACCCCTTAATGTTGCAACTGTTGCGCCGTTCGGTTGAGCAGTGGCACGAAGCGGAATGGACTGAGAGGATCGTTGCACTCCTTCAGCGCCATTGGAGGTTGCAGTAGAAGCACTGGGAGAAGTTTTGGATGTACTAGCTGTCGCTGTTCTGGTACAACTGGTAGACTGCGCAGGACCAGTTGCGCTAGGTTTAATAGAAGTGCTGGCTTCTCCCGTTTTATTTGTGATACTATCATTAGAGGCACGCTCTCGGTGTTTCTCCTGTTCCCCGTTTGCTATGGCTTTCTCCCTTACGAGGGGCAAAGCAAACGGCACAATTGGAACACCCTTAACGAACCTACCCTTAACAGTATCAGAACCCTGCGTCTTGATCTGTCTTTCCACGTAGCTTGCCGTAGGTACAATGCTTTTGAGCGCAGAGGGAGAGCGATTCAAGATGATCTGGCCGATTGGCGTATGTATCGCTCCAGCTGGCCCTATAGAGATACTAGGCCGACGACCTCCACCTCCGGGAAGACAAGGCGGCAACCCTGCTCCGCTCATGACGTTTGTAGTTGTAGGTGGCAACCCTGCCCCGCTCATGTTGACATGATTTCCAGCAGTGTTACTAGAAGTTGTTGTTGTACTCATGGAGGACGAGGATGAAGGAGGCTGCTGTTGTGCTGAGGATGTGGAGACTGCTGTGCCTGTTGGCGCTCTTCCGGAGGTTGTTCCGCTACTATTAGAGCGCACCACAATTATCCATCTTCTTGAGACTCAACATCCCGGACATTTTCAACAAGGAGACAAGACTTTTAATTTTACGCTTGAAAAGCCTCTAATCATCTCCTAGGATGACTTCTCTGAAGAAGAAGATGGACCATTTTTAGGGGAAGCCTTAACGGTTGTTCCGTTAGTAGTTCCTGCTCCAGTGGCGCTACTCCAAGAAGACGCATCTGCTGCGACACTACAACTAGAAGATTGATGCTCACCCGCCACACTCGCTGGCGTCGACGCAGTCGAATTCGCGTTGACGATCGTGTTCTTGCTGCTTGGTACATTTCTTAGAAGAGACGTTCTGGATACTATATTCAGCAGGAGGAAGACCTGGTGGGGACTTGAATCACCGCGGGAAGCTAGCATCTTCGAGCGTCGATCATAGATTTACCACTAGTGTACCGTAAGAAGAGAGCGGCCCACTCCTTTGTCCAAAATGCCTCTTTTTTGTTTTGAACAAAGTAGAAGAGTTTGATTATCTAGCTACAGAATTGGACTAGTGTGGCTAAGATTCTGTAGCTAGGACTGTGTGGTGAGAGAGTCTTAACTTCTCCGGTTTTGCTGTCTGATCTCCGCCAAAAGTATGCCCGACTCCCGCTGCCACCGAAAAAATATTGCTCTTGGCGCCTGAAACAACATGTCTAAACATCCCCATGGATGACGACGCGCTGGCAGTGGATGTAGTTGCTGCATTTGGTAATGTCGTGTAACTACAGATCTTAGAGGCGGCTGCAGAAGCAGATGATGATCATCATCATCAGATGAGTGCGAATACGAATTTGTAACGAGAACAGTATGTTGGTTGAGAATTGGCACTTGTTAATTAGAAAGTGTGCAATAGTTGAAAATCGGAAACAAATACACCAATTGTATTTGAGACACACACTAATGAATATGAAAAAGAAAGTCAACGTGTAATTGAGACACATAATTTTCGTCCCCCCGCCCGATTGTTTTTCTGCTGAGTTGAGCAAACTCTGATACTGTTGGAGCGATCCACGCGTTCCTAGCTCAGGACTTGCCTGAACGGGTTGTCTTGGCTTTGCCCATGGACTGGCGCCAAATCCTAGACGGATTTCCGAGTTGGGACTTATTGACCGAAAGCGGGAGCTGGCAAAAGGCCCCACCCCTCCTCCGGGTGAGGTCATGTAGCTTTGACTCTCCGCTTTTGCTTGCTTATCGCCTTCAGGCGTCGCTAGAAACTGCCTTTTGTTAGATGAGTCTGTTCAAGACTTCCTCGAAACAAGACAAATTATCAGAATTTCGATTTCCCATCTTCAGAGTAGACAGCTGTCTTAACCGTAGACAGCTGTCTTAGTCAGAATTTCGATTTCCCATCTTGTTGAATGCCTTAATAGTAGACAGCTGTCTTGGAGGCAGTGCGCCAAAAGCTTGGGATAGAAACGATGACCCCGCACGCGCTGAGGGCTTGAACACTTCCGAAGAAGATTGACCTGTTTGTTCTTCGGAAGTCATACTCTCGTCAAGGATTTCTTCGATAGACAGAGAAGTTGTGACCAATGATGTCATATGGGTCGCGAGAGGTTTAGCTTCTCCCAAGTGATGAAAAGAAACTTTGAAGCAGAAAGAACAGGGCAAAAACTGTGAAAATAAAGTCAGAAGAATCACAAATACCCAATGCAGCCGAATCCAGTTGGGGCACTGTTGGTTCGAGCTTTGTTTTGCTACTAGAAGCATCAGCTCCCTGCTGAGGCGTGCCGCCCGTTGATGATGATGCTGAAAGATTGAAACTCATTGTGAAACCAACGACGAGAGTTCTTGATGAGGAATCAAAAGAGTGATGAATTCAATCAAAAGACCCACTTCCATAAAAGAACAAGTAGCCAGTGGCTACTTGTTCTTTTATGCTAGACCATTCTTTTATGCTAGACGACTTCTACACTATCAAGGAGAACTGAAGTAGTAGAACTAACTAGAACTCAGAAACAACTATGATCGAATAAGTATATCCTTATAACTAAACACCTAAGTAACATATTACATGTTGTCCTAACACGAAATCTAAAAAGGGATTCTGTACCCGGAATCGGCGCCGGCCTTAGCCTTTGATTCAAACTGCCTGTCGGGTTAAAGCCAACGACCAACGTCCTAGGTGACAGATTCGGCGACGCGCCACGCCGTAGTAGCGAACCACCACCCGCGCGATGACGAAAGGTTTGCAGAGGCGGGAATTAGAAGGAGAAGGTCTTGGACACGGAGACATACTAGAGACAAAAGATGGGTGAAAATAGTACTGCCAGCACGAAGCTTGTCGCGAAGCGCAGGAAGTTGGGAGAAATGTTGAAAGAGTGAGTCCTATAACGAGATAACAACTATTCGATAACCTGAAATAAACGAGTTGTAACTACTGAAAATATAAGCGAGATACGGAACAAGGAAGAGTAGCCCTGTCAAAGCTACCTCCCATATGTCAGTCAGTAACTCGGCTATTTTCAGTTTTCGAGTACCTTCAAACTCATACTGCATCTGGTGTAGAAGTACTCCTGATTGCAATGTTGAGCAAGAATATACTTCACCCACTAAATTAATTCGAGTTTCGATATTGAGCTTAGAAGTAACCTAAAAACTATATTTCTAGTCTTAAGAAAGCAGTGAGCCTTGAGGTGCTCCGAAAGATCCTGCCTGTCCAAAGCTCCGTGGACTTGGGCCTCCTGTGGCCGCAGACGTTGCCACATTTGCGGCAGACGCTGCAGCCCCATTAGTCGTCGTCGTGGTAGTGGCTGTAGTTGCCATTGTTATTGTATCTTCTTTACTCAGCTTTAATTGCGGATTTTACTCAGCTGTCAAAAACTAGTACTTATTTGCAAATCTTGCGATGAGTATCAAGGTCCTTTCTCCTTGAAGAAACACAAAAATCTCACTTATAAGAGTGAACGGGTAGGAGACGCTCATGATGGTACTGTACAATGATGGTACTACAATTATGGTACTACAATTATGGTACTACAATGATGGTACTACAATCATGTAACATCAAGAAACTGTCCAATAAATATAGCAAACTGTCCAGTCTCGTCAGCTTCACCCCTTTTCCTATGCAACAAGTGGCATGAATCAACTTTGCATGGAGTTTGAAGAAGTTCTTGCACTTGTCTCCAACAACACCAAGATCTCTCAGCTTCCTTGCTCTCGTGCTCTTCTTTACAAGATAGTTCTCAAATACTGTGGTCTGCTTTTAGGTTAAGTTAGGTTGTGAATCCTGCACATCAAAGCCCCCCCGGCAACTTTTAAACTATTCTAATAGTAATTGTGGTGGAGCAGACCTGACTAGAAAAAAGACAGACCAGAGGAAGAATTTCCAGAATCCACCCCAAAAGGTATTTTCCTTTCTCACTCGTAGTCTTCACTCGCAAATCACTGCTTCCCCACTTCCACATCCCTTGCGCATCCCATCGTCAGGGCTTTGACTCTTTCAGTAAATGAATAATAGAGTTTTTTCGCTTTGGCACCTACTAGGTGCTCTTGCACAGTAAACTTTTCCTATACATCAACTTGCAATAGTTGTACTACAGGTAAAAATTTTAAGAGTCCCCTACTACAAACTGTATGATAGAAGCGAAGGCTTGAACGCTTACTCAATGTTTTTACGGTTTGGTTTTCTTGTAATTCAGCTGGAGTAATTGTTTCCACAGTAACTAAACACTCTTCAGCACTATTCTGTGAAACTGATCTTAATCCAGTCAATAAAACTACTAAGGCCAACATAGTTGTATTAGATCAATTCCAATTCTGTTAAAAACCTGATCTTAATCCAGTCAACGAAACTAAACTAAAGTCCTCATCATGAAGATAAGCTTGAGTCCTCAAGGACAAGGTCATCAACGATTATTCAATGCATAGAGGGAGGCATTTGCAAGTTCTTCAGCTGCACGCTCGCGAAATTCGCGACATTCCCGCTTATGGGCCGGCCAATCTGCTTGCTGGCACTTCTTCGAACAGTAATGAACTAAATGGCACTTTTTACACAACATAGATATGGCTGCAGTAGTGGTTTTCTTGTTCGGCGATACTGATCTTGTCGTCGTGTGCATCTTATTTGACGTGGTTACATTTTTGATCATCACGCCACCAGCACTTCTAGGAGCTGTGCCAACCCCAATGCCTCCGCTACCTCCAACACCGCCGCCACCAACACCGCCAGACACCATCTCGACATCTCTTTTGTCGTCAGCGTCATCGGAGTCCTCTTCCTCGGTCTTTTCCGTAACCCTACGCGCACATCTAGCGCACCAAAGTAAGGAGTTGCCGTCTTAGATAATGATGTACGCATTGAAGTTTCCTGTTGTACTTGTCTCAGAAAATAGATCATAAGAAAAGTAGTAGAAGCAAACTGCGACATCAATCTAACTGTAGCGAGAATGACTCATCAATAGCCAGGGCCGTAACCATTACCATTACCATACACGTTGCCGCTCGAAGAAAAAGAAGAAGTCCCAGAAGCGAAATGATGCTCATCACTGTTGAGCAACCATCCTGTGAGGTGTTTTTTTCGTGCGATGTCCACAGCTGATAGTTTCCACGCATCCTGTGTGAGAACGCGGGTACCTACACTCCGTGGACCTCGTCTACTAGATGGAGAGAAAGTAGTAGTTTGCTTGTTCCATGTTGTTCCCAGTGTGCCTGTGCGTGGACTTGGGCTTAAACTTAGATGATTTGGAGTTCTTGATGATAAAAATTCATCTAGATTTTTGTTGATCACTTATTTCTCTTCCATCTTACTCAGAAAAATGAAAAGAAAACTGCTTCTACGTACTGTGGCGAATTTACTGTTGTCGAAGGCCTTAAAAGGTTCAGAAAGTGGGCATCACCCATCTTGTCTTGTTGTTTCGAAACGAGCTGCAGCCCACTCCAAGCGAGAAAGTGGAGAGGTGCCCAGCCATTGCTGTCAGGCGTTTCCAATGCCTTGTCTTCGTCGATGGCGTGGAAGGTTAGACGGTTGATGGAAATAAAACGACTTCGCCAACAAGAAGGTGGATGGGAAACAACAGAGCGCAGCCACCCCTTGCGCCTGACAGACAAGTCGGCCCTACACAATCAAAAACCAAAAGAAACGGGGCCCCAGCTGATGCGCTGCCCCGCGGGCAACCCCACGCACACGCCACAGCGCCGCCCCGCGACCAAGCGGGAAAGTTTCCCGCTGAGTCCTCTCTTGCTGTCTTTCCATGCTTAGCCACTACCACAGCCCCGCTGGCTCCTCGATCGCGCTCACGTGCTCGCGCCCTCATGGGCGTTTGGGCGGGCTCTCCTCAACATGTTCTTCGCACACTGTCTGTCGCCCAACGTACGCGGAAAGACGCACACGGGCGGGCCTCCGGCATCACAACGTCCCCACAACACAAGGCGGGCGCGCGTCCGTGGGCGTTCAAGGAATGGCATTGGCGCCGCAAAAACGCCAAGAGGTCGGAGGCTGGAAAAGAGAGGCGGCAGAACGCGGCGCATGCTCTAAAATCTGAAACCTTCAGAGACACAGCCCTGACATCGTTCCGCTTTGATTCTGAGGCCTGTGGCCTCCCTCCGTCCTCCTTTATCGTCGGCATCGATGACATGCGCCACCATGACCAAAAACAGCAGCCCCCGAGCTAAAAGCAGCCCCACACCTGTCGGCGTCGCTGTTTGAGTGGAGTGCCCCGCTGAGGCGGTGGCGCCTGCAAATGCCGCGACTAGTCAAGACGCTGCGCCAGCCAAGTTTCCTAGGGGGATCAGCTGCCGCACCAATGAGGTGGCCACACCCCGGCGCGGAGGTTTTGAGTAGGTGCCTGCGTCAGTTTTCCTACTCCGCCGGGCGCCATTTATGCCCAGACGCTTCAAGCCATGCCCGTAAGGCGGTGGCAGCTACACCCTCGGCACCATCTCACAGAAATCACGCACGCCAGCGCATACAGGGGGGCGAGCTCTTGCCGCGGCCTGCCGCATCGTATACAAATCACGCCGCCCATTCGTCCGAAGGCCAGCGCTCCTGCATGAATTCAAACCCCGACACTTTGCGCGTTGGTTGGTTCTGGATACTTGAGGCGATTCCCTGCGGCAAACTTCTTTATCTTTGCCGGAACATGCTCGACAGCTTTCAGAAGCTCCTGCGCGACCGACACGGCTGCCCAAAACTCCACACGCGCTCGCGCGTCCATCTCCATGCCCCACACTCACGCGAAGCGCCTCTTCCTTCGCGTCGTCTTTTTGTGCTTCGCATAGTGCTGACGAGTTCGCTTCCGAGTGGCTTCCTTTTTACCATGCAAAACCCGCAAGCTATCAACCGCAGACCCCCAGCCAGCGTGTCTCGATGAGTTGCGGCACAGTGACAAGCCCCCGGGGGTACAGCTGTGACACGATGCAGATACTCGCTAGCAACGCTCTGAGTCCGAAACTGAGTAGAATCGTCAAAGATATTACGTGGCTGAAAAGCAGCGGGCAAGCAATGCGAACAGCAGTCCAGCAAGGTGAGAAAACCAAACGGCGCCGCCCTTGCTGCGGTAAGCGTCGGGCAACGGGAACGGTGCTGGCTGTCCATAGAGGTCTTCAAGCGGGGCCTTGTTAATGTTTTCCGAGCCAAGAAATCCGGCTCGGCGTTTACGGCCGGCGGGGGCAGTCGCAGCCGTCCATTTTGGTACTCGTCCGGCTGCGAATCCGGTTGAAGCAGGGGCACTGAGATGCTTTATCGGTTGAGGCTGAGCGACCGCAGTCGCGCGGAGTGGCTGAGGCCGCCTTATTCGTTTCGCTGGGGCCGTCGACTCCTGACGGGACCGGCGAATTTTCTTTGCCTGCTTTCGTGCATTTCAAACTATTGTCGGTGCATCGCCCTAACGGCCCACAAAGGTCCACCGATCTGTTTGCAACAAATCGCCGCGCCTCAGTTTCTTACGGCTCCACACCGGCGCAGGGCGCCCCCCCCCACGACAGTGGCGGAGGCCTCCCAGCCTGCGGCCGTGGGTACGCGTCCACCCCGCACGCTCTTGCCCCTGCAGAGTTGTCCCACAAGCTGCAGCGGCTGACCACATCGGCGCAGCCTTCCACACCATAAGCTTGGGGAGAAAAAACCCCGCGAAAGTTGAGACATTCCTCTGTTTCTTCACGATCACTCTTCTACGACTACCAGACTGCCAATTCTCCTTTCCTTAACAGTAACAGCTTCACGATGTGCGGATGTCCCGCGTGACAAGCGCAGTGCAGGGGCGTCTTCCCTCCTTCCAGGCTTTGCTCCGTTACTGCTTGACTGCACTCATGTATCAAAAATAGACACACATCAGCATGCCCACCAGCTGCGGCTATGTGCAACGGCGGCAGCGGATCTGATGCGACGAAGCTAAAAGCGGACTGCACCTCTTCCTCCACTTTTTCACGTGCCTGGTCAACTTTCCTCCTCTTTTCTGCACCATAGCTTCCTAGGAGCTTCAGACTCGCAGTTGCTAGTGACTCTGCAAAATCATCGTCGTTGCTGTGTTGCTTTTCGGCGAGGCTCTCCGGGTTTTAGAGAGCGGTAAACTATTACAATTACAGCTAGAATTGCACAAGCAGCAAATGGTTAAACTTACTTTAGCACCCTCCATCGTGCCATCTAAAACCATCTAAAACACACCACGACCTCTACAACTACTAGTAGTATCACATCACATCTTCATAAATAGGATCTGCACCACACTCCTCATCTGATATTTCTGCATCTGATTCTTGGTCCGGTATAGCGGCTAAAGTTCCGTACCGCTGTAAACCTCTTAGTGGACTCCTGGTCTTCGGTTTCGCCTTCTTGGATTGCTGGCTCGTCGAAGTGACTTCGGTATGATGTTGCTGCGCATTTCCGGTAGAACCGTATGGATTAGAGATTTAGATCCTCTTTTGTGTTAGAAGTCGTCTGCCTTTTGTTCTCACTAAAACAAGCAACAATTTATGGGTTTAAGTGTATGATTCTACCTCTCCCTAGTACTACCACCGGAAAAAAGGTACCAAGGACGATCCTTGTTCTCGTTATAATCGAATCGAGCGAATCGAGCTGCATAACTTGACTCCTGGCATAGACATTTAAATGAAGTAGACAGAGGCATAGCCTCAGTATACCACTACATATCTCATCAACTTCAACAAGTCGCTTAACTTTATTCCTCAGATTTAGCCTATGAGGCGGCAAAACTTTGCGCGCCCCATCTCCAGACGCCGGAAACGACGAATAGTCAAAGTACCCCGCATCTTTTAGGCGTTCCAAGATGTCTTTGTTTGCGGCAAAAGCGCAGAAGTGCACGATACCCCAACCACGTCGATCCACAGCTGATAAATCTGCGAAAACTTAGAAGACCTTAAAAATACCGAAATTCATTGTCCATACATTTACATAATCGTGATGAGCCGTATACGACTAACTAGACTTTCTAACGACCCACCTTCTTGGATGAGACAATACTTCAGAGAAGTCTCTTCTCAGCGGATAACTAGACTTTCTCTCTAAACTAGTACTTCTCTCTAAACTACTAGTAGTACCCTACTTGGCGAAGCAATTCTACTTGTTCAGAGAAGTAAGTCCAAGTCCTACTTGGAAGCAATTCTACTTGTTCAGAGAAGTAAGTCCAAGTCTCCTATAGATACATAGCATGCTTCCTACTTGTTCAGAGAAGTAAGTCCAAGATACAACTCTCCTATAGATGATACATAGAAGATACAACTCTCCTATAGATGATACATAGCAGAAATTAAACTCTCCTATAGAATTTGCGGCAGGAAGCCTTAATGGTTCAGGAAAAATTGGATGATGTCGTCTTCGACCCTCATCAGAACGAGTAGATGGACAGCACTGCGCTCTTGAGGTCGATCTGTAGAGCCGAGTTCCGGGATTAGAGGGTGGGACCCAGAGAGGGATGACGGCTCTGTTCTGCAAATGTTCTGCAAATGATAAGAATAAGAAGATGAAAAAGATGAAGATGATGATCCTAGTACCAGGATAGTACCAGGGACATAAATTTGCTGGGACTTCGTCAAAAAGATGCTGATGAAAGTGAAATGTCGCGATTACAGATCCTAGATTGAGAAAGTGGTCATTCTTTTTTGTGACAAAATACTATTTGAAGAAAGGTAATGAGCAGGAAGCATCGAGTAGGCTGGAATTGGAAGACTCATGATGTTCTTTCCATAACAAAGTTGGCCAATTTGAGCACAGCAGGTGCATCATTTGCAAATCGCGATCCTTTATGGCGACTCTTAGCGCCCGTTTTTCCCTCTATCCCTTGTCGAGAGAGATGTCCTGCTTCCCTTGTCAACATAGGTATGCCCTTGATAGTGTCGTTCCTAACACCCGTAGAGAGGACCCTCGTGGTTTCATTCCCCTATAAAATTAATCAAGGGCGGGAAGAGACTCCACTTCTCAGCATAATGGGATAGTGATAAACTCCAGCCTTAATACGAGTAAAGGCGTGTCTCCATTCTTGTTCCTCATGTTCCAGAGTGTTTTGTCCTGTGCAAGTTGAGCATTTTGCAGATAAGCTCGGATTTTGTTGACTTTTCTTAAGGGTTAAAACATTTCATTTTTGGATGGCAATGCTTATGCTAACGGAGAGAAGCATAGCCTAATATGGTACTAATGTATAGTAATGAAATGCTTCAAGAACCCTTAACTTTCCCTGCTCTACGGCGTTGATAACGATATACTTCTTCTCCTCTGAGGGTAGTTGGCTTTCTTCTTCCTGCCTCGCCAGATCCTCTATGACGGAGAAAGACCGTCTCTTCACAGTAGTACGGCGTCGGGAGGCGGGATCTGTGAGAAGACAGTTGATCTCAGATTTGTTGATGATGTAAGTACCCTCTGGAGCTCTGGAGCCAGTCAAAGTTGTTATTTCATGTCAGGCAAACAGTTTGTGGATTTGTTCATGATGCGATTTGTAGAGATTGAGAAGTGGTCACAGCACTTGGCTAGAATTACCCCTAAGCAAAAATGGTCCAGATTTCTCTAGAAGTGGCAACAGAACCAAGCAGAGAAGATGGCGAAATATAAGCCGAGCAGAAGTCTTCTTCATCATTCATCATGTAACGACTTACGTATCAGCATCACGATCATTTTGAAAAACGTCAACATTGATTGATTGATTGATTGATGTACCAACTCACGGGTTAAATAAAGCATCTCTATATGTATAATTTCTTAGAGCCGCAAGCTTTTCTAGTTCTTCTGTCTAGTTCCTCGTTCCTTTTTTCCATCTTTTTCCGTTATTCCTCATCATGTCGTCAGCATCATCTTCATGAACTTAAGATCGAGGTGACTCACCTAGACTAGCATCTTCCCTTCAAAAATACCTCCCGCAGGAATCGGTGCCGCAGGTAAGTCGCTCGTTTCTCCGAAGACTGATGGTTGCGCCGTCCCTTCCATAGCATAATTCACCAGGAAACGTCGGAGGTTGAAAAACCTTCGCCTCGCACCTTCGTGGGCACGCCATTCACGTTGTAAATCCGGGAAGTCCATTTTTCTGTCTTCTAAGCTACGTGACTTTCCAACACGACACAATTGTCGCTGCTGTCTATATTTGATATTAAGACCATGAACATCATGCCAAAATGAAAATGTAAATACTTCTTTCCATCTGTGCTTTGAACAGTAATCTTGCTTGCTTCGTTTCTGAAACACAGAGGACAGTGTCCTACCGCGTGTGCCATCAATGTCGCCCGACTGCTTCTGCGAGATTTCGCAAGAATCTCGATTGTCTCCTGTAAAAAATCTAAAACAAAAGCGTTAAAACGCTTCTTTGAATCAATACGGTTCCCGCAAGGGGAGAAGTAGGGGTCATAATCTTCGTAAAAACCTACGAAGATCGTTACCTTGATTATAGTGTTGAAAAACCCGACCTCATGAAAGGTGGTAGGATATAAGAATACACGCAAGCGAGCGCATTCGGCAAAAAAAAGGTAAATTCTTGATGAAGAAGAACAATGCTATTCCTATTGAATAGAAATCGGTGATGGACAAAAACTAAAACCTCTACATCCAAACTCTTCAAAATTCCACATTCGAGGATGAAAGAGCGATAGAATTCGTTCTTGCTGGTTGGCGAGTAGGTGAGTGCAGTTGTGATTTGTCCTCTCCTATAGGAGAATCTGCCCGCACTCCGTAACCACCACCTCCTGGAGTCTCTATCCGCAACACACTACCTGCTTTGATGTTTTCTTTAGAGCTCACCCGAATCCATCTTGAAGACCATCTTGAGACGCTTTTCCCCTTGAAAAAGTGCCTAAGATGCTTCCAGAGATGCATAGGGGGAAGCCGTAATTTCTACACGTTCGCAACCTGAAAGTACTCTAGTATTTTTTGTGGTACTAATGAGCATTTGTTTCCCACTCTGCCCATCTCCGCCACCTGCGAGTCCAAACGGCCTGGTGGAACGTCTTTGCGTCAATAAGCTTAATTCTATGCCATCCTGGAGAAATTCCAGTTCTCGGATGACGCCATCGCCACCTCTATATTTTCCATGACCACCGCTGTTTGGGCGTAAACCAAATTTGCGGACCACGACAGGGTAAGAAGACTCGAGGACTGCTAGTTAGATGAGGATGGACGAGCATCTACGGAAACATCTACGAAAATCTACTAGTAAGTCGTGGTGATAGACGGGATGGAAGAGCATCTACGGAAACATCTACGAAAATCAACTAGTGGTGATAGACGAAATTCCAACCGCTCAATTCTTGATTCTCATAATCAACATCAGTCATCCGTGTATTTGTCATGTGAGCGTGCTTTCCTGAAGTTCCGTGCCATGTAGGTCCCGCTCCAGAGCCTCCGGCGATGGTTTTGGGTATGAGAGGAACAACTGTGGCTATAAGCTGACTCATCAAAGAACTTGAACTTGAGTTGTAAAAATGTATGGTTTGACGAGAGAGACTACTCTACTAACCCACAGAGCTGCAGCGTGCTGGGAGGAGCCATGTTTTCACAAACAACAACTGGTAATAAAACCGCCTACTGCACGCTTGACTTACTTGATGTTATACATAATTTCTATTTCAATTAATATGTCGTTCGTCATAACATAGTATCCAAACCGTTTCGCCGAAGCATCCTCTGCTGAAATCCCGAAACTGAGATTGTTCATGCATCCCTGACTCGCGGCTTGAGCATGAAAAGCCTTTAAAATGACGTCTGTCACGCGCATTGATGTCGTCACATTTCCCGCACAGACCGCAAGGCCAGGCGCGTTAGAGCTACCGCGCTCGCATCTTGTTGTTCCTCCTCTTTGAGAGTACTTAAGTAATAGTATCCTTGGAAGTAGGTAGCCTTAAGAGTGGGGTTCAGCAGGCTCTTCTCCGGTAGTTTGATCTCCACTGGTAGCAGGCAACCGGAGTTGAGCGGAATATCCATACGCACAAGGCATCTGAGGCAGTACATGATCGCTGCAGAGGTAATCGCTTTTGGTGCGTTGATGTTGGACTCAGGCCTTTCACCACCAGTGCCTGAGAAGTCGAAGATGGCTCGAACCTGGCCTTGGCCTTGGTTTTGGGTGGTAGCAAGACTTTGGTTGTGGGTAGAAGTACTAGGGTTGTTTTTGTTACTTGCTGTAGCGGCACTACGAGGGATATTCTTACGGGTACTAGGGTTATTCTCATTTTTGCTAGAAGCCGTCGTTGGAAGGTGCGATGACTGAGGAGCGGAAGAATCCACCTGCGTGATGTTGTTTTCCATTCCAAGTAGCTTTTTCTCGTGCCCACTCATCCCATCATTCTCGTTTACTAGCTCTTCGTCTTGAATTCGCCGTTGCCGTTTCAATTCTGGGCCTTCAGTTGTCGTGTCTTCATTGGTCGTTAAGATACTCACCTTCAACTTGATCTTCGTCCCGCAATCCATACAATCCTCTGCACCGAAGGTTGTCCTTCCAAACTTCTTGCACATCTGCAGTAGCATGGCCTCGACGCAGCGCCTAGCATGCTGTTGTACCCATTCCATGTAGTTTAGGACTGTCCTTCTCCCTCGGTCGTTCAGCATCTCCAACAGTAGAGCTTTGGCTTTATGGTTCGCGGCAACCTGCGCTAGGGTTAGAGCAACAAGAAAGTGCGCTTCTCACGCGACACAACCAGGAGCACGACCAGGTCAGCCAAAAAGTCACTCTTACTCAGCCAAAGAAGATATGTGTGTTGAAGAGTAGTCCCTAAAAAGTGGTCTTTAATATAGACATGATACACAGCTGGAAAGAAGATACATAGTAGAGTTTAAGGTAAAACTTCCCATGTTGTATCTATCTATTTCTTCAAAGTCATCTTAACTTCAAGTCACTGACAACATCCTCCAAGTTTCTCGATGTTGAGAAGAGTTCTCGCATCCTTGGTTCCTGGAATTCGCCACCTTCTGAAACCAAAATCTCAGACCGCAACAAACTCCCTTCTTGAGACAGCAGTGTGCTATTGCTGGGCATGGATCCAGCAGCTATGCCGCCTATATCTGCGTGATGACCTCTGTTGGCGACGAAGAATAGGAGCTCTCGTTGTTCTCCAGTCTGCGTCTCGTTGGACTTGGAGGAGGACATCATAGACGTCGAGTTATTGACAAAAACTGGCGTTATAACGGTTACATCTGGCAGATGCGATCCGCCTGCGAAGGGGTCGTTCGTAACCCATGCCAGCTGGATGTCTCTTCTATTAGATTGACACTCTTGGATGCATGGGCACTCTGGGATGCGTCCATGGTCCCTAATTAAGAAAAGGATGTCCTTAGTCCCATTTTTTTTTTCTCTTTCCGCTAATTGAAAAAGGGACGAACAGGGATGCACGCTGTTGACAGCTGCAGTACTACCAGAACCAGCCTTAATCTGAGTATCATTCTTGGTCGATGATGATAGGATTGATCTCAGCTCCTCTCTCCGTATACACAATTGCGCTTTCACCGTCTCCGCCATCGCGCCTAGATGAACTGGCACGTGTGGTGCATTCGCTACTAGCCCTCCGTCAGCCGAGAAGATAGCACACGAAAAGTCCAGACGCTCTTTGATGTTCACAGAGACGGCCGTCCGCTGCAATACACGCCCAGCTTGCTCCGCTACAGACATGAAGCGATGGCTTCGGTTAGAGCTCACACGAATTCACCTTGGAAGTGATCTTCGCTGTGTTTTCCCTTTTAAAACGGGTCAAAGATCATGCCTCTTAAGATGAATTTCGGCGAGCCGTAACGTAGACACTTAGGGACGCAGGATCGGGGCCTGTAGGTGGAGGTTCAGGGTCAGAAGATAGATGCTCATGTTTCCTCCTGCTCTTATGGAGTCGTGAAGACGGAGATGATGGGAGCTGTACCCCTGGTCTTCTTTCATCCCTAGAAGCACTAGCTTCCCCATTCTTCAGTGGCTTACCGCTCGGATCAAAAGCTTCAGGCAGCCGAGAGGGAGCTGATAAGTATTTCCTCCACGCCAAAATGCTGTCCTGAAGGCTGGTTGCAGCTCCGGCAGAATTAGTGGTGGGCGTAGTAGTACCATTTTTAGTCCCTTTAGTGGTCGCTGTGCTCTTTGTGCCACTACTACTATCAGGCAGCACCGTGATATCCAGACTACCATCAGGCAACACCTTCGCTGTACACGCTGCATCCAAAACACAGGTCGTTGTCTTATCAAGTACCCATGCTGGTCCCGCTATAATGTCCCCAGGTTGAAGGACAGGGAAGATCCCCGAGTCCTGTTGTTCTGACAGAGCCGCACTTGTTCTCTGCTGCTCAAGTCGCTTCCTCGTCAAGAAGAATCCCATATACTCCTTGAGAAAAACAAGCCTTACTTTCTTGCAAAGCGCTGCGTCATCTTCCCGCCTCGTTGAAGATTCTTCTTGCTTTATTCGTCCCGTATCTTGCAGCCCTACTATCATAGAAGCCATCTGACTCCACGTCTCATCATTTGGCTCCTCGACAAACGCCGTCGAGTCTTCGGGCACGGATAAGAAATACACTCCAGCAGTGACCCAACGCTTCTCTAGGACGTCGAAAATCCGATCCACTGCGGCACAACGCGGATGATCACGCTGGTCATTTTGTCCTACTTTAGCCGTTGTTCGACTAGGAGAACCAGAAGCACGAGCCAGCTCAAACTCATCTATTTTAGAGCTACCGCGCTAGCATCCCCGAGTGCATCCTTGGTCGTCCGTTTTTCACAAGTAGAAAAAGAAGAACCAAGGGTGATACTGTAAGGACATGCTTGAGCGATAACCTTTGAGCGATAACCTTAAGAACTATTGGTTTTGGTACTTCTTCCTTCTTGTTCAAGTTCCCAACGGCCTTCACCCTCAGGTCCTCCACCAGCACATCCCGGTCTCCAGCAAGCTCGAAGCCAAACGTTGACCGAAATTGCCTTCGAAACTCTGAATGAAAATCGAACCTATGGGGTTGAAGATGTCCCTCTCCCTTGTTCTGGGCTTCCTCGTTAATGGAACTTGGTGAACTTTCGATCATTAGTTGGTTATCGTTGCCGCGATAGCGTAGATGTAGGTAAAAACAAAACTCGACTTTCGATTTATCGTTAAACCCCTGCTCTTGCAAACTCTCACGGCATTGCTCCTTGAGTTGTTCGAAGCCACGCTGAAAAACTGCTTTTTGACGTTGGATATTCTCCTGTGTGGAGTCCTGACCGCTTTTAGCAGGCCTCGTCGTACCAGTGATAGCACTGTCTGCCCCCCTCATCTCTGGCAAAAGCACCACCTCCACGCCAGTAGCAGTCCCTTCTCCAGTTCGTTCCCTACCCACAAAGTCAGCAAAGAGCCTTGCTGCATTTATACTGCGTTCACAAGAGACATCTGCCAGGCCCATGCCATACGCAGACAATATACCACTTTGCTTATGAACAAAAGCTTTTCGAATACCTAAAGCTCTCGCGATTCCACAAACGTGTTGAGGCCCAGCACCACCAAAACAGGCCAGAACGTGGTCTTTGACATTAAACCCTCTTGACTCGGATAATTCTCGAACTGGACGGCACATTTTCTCGTTGGCTATCTGCAAAAAGCCTAGTGCAGTTAATTCGGTGCTCTTGTTGTTCATGTTTTCGTGTTCTTTATGTACTTCTACGCTCCCCTGGATTTTTTCTGCTGTATTTCTACTTTGATGTTGGTCTCTTGAAGCTGTTCCTTGTATTTCCTTTGCAATGTCCTCCATAGCTCTCAAAGCAGCAGTGCGATCCAACGGCTCTCGCTCGGTCGGACCAAATATTCTCGGAAAAAACCTTGGTAAAACACGTCCGAGCACTACATTTGCATCGGTGACAGCCAATAACCCGCCTCCTTTTCGATAACACACCGGTCCTGGGTGGGCTTTCGCGCTTTCGGGTCCTACATCCATGTTCTGATTGCGAAAAAACAGCCGGCTTCCTCCACCCGCCGCAACTGTGTTGATGTCCAACTGCGGTGCTTGTATGAGGCAACCGGCGATCTCGGTTTCAGTGACTTGGTCAAATCTACCAGCAGTTGGATCATATCGACTCACGTCGGTACTAGTACCTCCCATGTCGAAGCCGATGATTCCTAAGCTTGAATTAGACGCTGCAGCATTACATTCTTCAGAACACCCTTGACCCATTTTCCACCTGAAAAAAGGTCAAGGATGCAAGTGAAGAACGCAACTCGGAAAGCCTTAATTGATGAAGTGGTCACATTTAGTACATCCTTGTTGATTCCGTTCTTTTTTTCAACGTCCTCCTCCTCCTCTGCACCAAGCACAGGCGTGGTCCTCGAAAACCCAACACACCCACCCGCAGGCCCCGACAAAATGGCACGAAAGCCGGTGAAGGTGCTCGCAGATGTCAGCCCGCCGTCAGATTGCATGAAAAACAAACGGTTTCGAAAAAAATCCTGGAAGTCCTGGCTCTCGAGTGAAGAGCCTCCATATCCTCCTGACGTTCCTGATTTTCCATAGACGTAGCCTTCGAATCCTCTACAAAACTGGTCCAGATATTCCTGAATTTTCGGCGTCAGGTACGCGTCTACGACAGTCGTGTGGCCACGAGGCACAGCCTTTTTCGTGGGTACAAGTCTTGAGGATACAGACACATGTGGAAATTTTAGCACGTTTTCGCACAAGTCCGCAAGTTTTTCTTCGTGTCCTGGATACAAATAGGAATGCAACAGGTTGATGGCGACTGATGTTTGTGGATCTTGTTTCAGTAAAGCCTTCAAGGAGTTCGTCAACTCATCATGAGTCTCTGACAATGATAAAGCTTGACGAACCGCAAACGAAGTCCCGCCAGAAGACTCGCCTTGATGCTTGCAGCTCTTTGAAGCAGCTTCTCCCACTACGACACGTTCTTCTACGCCCAAAGCTAACTCGTACAGCAATTTCGGAGTACCTACTTAGAGCGACCGCGCTAGCATCTTCCCCGAGAGTTATACTCTTGGGTTCCTCTTTTTCAAGTAGAAAAAGAAGAACTACCAAGGATCGCCATGAGACTAAGGAGACATGCTTCAGCGGCAGCCCTAACGTACTTCGATATCAAAAATATCCGGTCGTGCTTGATTTCCTATCCGTAGCATGTCCTCATGGCCTTTTGTGGCTAGATAAACGACCCTAGCTCCTTCTCGTTCCAGCAGAGCGTTCGTCGCCACGGTTGTTCCCATCCGCACGGAACGGATAGAGTTAGAGGGGTCGTTCCCACATTTTTGCACTCTTAAGAACATCAACATCCCTGTGTGTTCCAAAACATTCCTGTTCCAGCTTTCTGACTGGGAAAAGAGAAAGTAGGGTCAAGGTTGCTCGTGCAGGAGCAGGATGTAAAATTCTGGAGACCTCCCTTAATATAACGACACGGGATAAGTTTGCCGCGAGGTAGTCCATTGTTGGCGAATTCTGGTGCGAATTTTTCCAGTGTGCGACGTATGCCCTCTCTCGGCGCATCTTCGTAGTTGCCGGGATCGACTAGCAATGAAGCTGTGGAACATCACGTTCTCTGTTGAGTGAATAATGGACGCCGTTTCTCCCGTTCTCTGGTTGATCAAGGAAGAGAGATGTCAGAACAATGAAGATCATGACAACTTTACTTTAGAAGGCCATAATGACAAAAGCTTCAAAGTCGTAGTGAACGAAGTCCCGCGTTTTTCTCCATGATTTTCATGGACAACGATAGAGAAGTCCGTGAATGTTCCCCCTCTGTCGATGAAGAACGAAAACTCACGGATAGGAACGCTGGTCATGGTTTTTTCTCGAACAAGCATGCTCTTTGGTGCTACTTTCATTTGAAACAGAAGTTAATATCGATAAACAGTTCTAGAAATCAAATGCCTAAGGAACTGATAACGTAGAGATCGAATGACGCTAAGGACTGAAGAGAGTGTGTATAGGGCTTACGACAATTTTTTTCCTATCTCCGAACATCCACCCACGAGGGAGGCACTGCAGTGCCGCGCAGGCTCGGCGCGACTTCCACGCCAGTAGACGAATGTAGATTCTTGTTGTAGAGTTTTGTTAATTTCTTGGCCTTTTTCAGGCACGCAACATTGATTCTATCTTGTCGCTATTCATGATGAATGATAAATGTCTCAAAAAAAAACCTACTGGTCGTCGTACCTCGTAATGGGTCAATCGTTATGATACGCTGGCTGTCTAATACAAGTCTACGACTACGTGGTATTCCTCCTATTGACAAACCTGTGCCAGATTCTAGAAGCTTGGGGAAATACTAGAAGAAGCTTTAGTTTCTTCTTTTCAGATGGAAAAACTGAATACGCAAACGAGTTGAAGTTATCTTTGCCTGAAGATGTAATGTTAAGGTCTAAGCTATTGCTGCCTGATGTAATCATGTGGTTCTGAAATGGACTACAATAATTTGATTATATACGAAGTAGATCAAAATTCAGGCGATCTTAATGAATTTAGCAGAATTGGTTGTTTTTCGAACGAGACGTCCTCGGACAACTACTTTTAACCATACATGATGAAAATTCGAAGTGTCCCCACAAAAAAGGTCCTATCAAGTACTAACGATGACAAACTGTAGACATAATCCCCTTGAGACAGACCTATAGCAGCCCCCTCCCTCCTACCTATAGTAGTGGTGGGGCCATCTTCCTGATTGTTTAGTCTTTCAATGTCCCGCAAAACGCAGAGCGAGGTGCACATCAGCTTCCACTACGTCGCCACTTACTCCATTTAGCGCAGAGTCGCCGTCGATGAGTACGTCTCCCAGATAAGCCGCTGGATCCAAGGGGTCAGTTATGGAACTGCTTCCAGCTCTCCTAATATGCAGCACAAGATGTTCCGCTTTTGTCCTCGCGGTGTCTTCGAAGAGCAGTAGGGCCTCGTAAACCGTAGCGAACGGCGAAATCTGCACCGTCTGGGTAGAAGTGTCTCTGGCGCAATTATTAGAAGTAACTAATCGAATAGGCATGTTTCTGCTGTCTTTATTTTCCATTACAGTTGCTAAACTCGAGAAGTGTGTATAGATGCCAATGCCTTATGGTTAACAATTTAATGGTTACCTAATGTTGGTTACCTAGGAACGGACTAGGTATGTTTCTGCTGTCTTTTTCCATTATGGTTACTAAACTCGACATAATTTTTAAAGACATGATCCAGAAGAGATTTTTCTAAAGTCTCCATGTCAGAAGGGCTGAAGTAAGGGAGAGGATAACAGCACCACCAAATCGACATGGCCATTTCCGCGATTTCCATGTACTTACTAAGAGCCTACTCGAAAAACTGAAATAACCGACTTACTGACTGAAATAAGGGGCGTAGCTTAACGTCAAGGCTGCTCTTCCTTCTCATTAGTCTCTCGGCTATTCTGATCAGTTACTTGCTTATTTCAGTTTTTCGAATAAATACAATGACGAACAACTACTAACCCTATTTGTAAATGAAGGGCCTGTATATCATAACGCCACTGCCGCCCGAAAAGCGAAAGAGAGTACTGTGGACGTGCAATCGAAAAGCAGCCGGTAGTTCGCAAGATGAGCCTATCGTGGTTGTACT
The DNA here is from genome assembly GCA_905178165.1 of Amoebophrya sp. A25. Lineage (NCBI taxonomy): Eukaryota > Dinophyceae > Syndiniales > Amoebophryaceae > Amoebophrya > Amoebophrya sp. A25. The sequence continues at coordinate 9,230 of CAJINU010000117.1, read as the reverse complement.
CAATGACGACGGGAGTTGATGGTCCAACATAGAAGTTGCACCATTTCCCCCATGTAGTTGACTTCCTACTAAGTTTGTGCCGCCTGTTTTTAGCAGTTGCAAGTTGACCTATCATCTGGCTCGCTCGCGTGTCTAAATCTATCAATCCCTTTCCCCCTTGAAAAGCAGGCCACATGAGTGAGTGAATGAATGAATGTACCCACTCTAGGGGTTAAGATATGCTTGTAGAAGATAGGTCAACTTGCAAAACCTCAAACTTTCTCAAAATTCTTTCTGTTGACCATTTCGTAAAATCTGTTGAGCACTACTTCGCAAGAGTTCGACTTTCTCTCTCATCTTGGGCCTCACGTCCTCCACAAATCTGCCTACCTTGGAGCAGTCCTCCTTCTCGAGAATGCGAAGTAAAACGACGGATGTTTTGGGAGTAAACCGCAGCGTTCTCAAGGTGACTGCATCGTCAGTCAAGCAGTGAGACTCGAACATGAGAAGCTCCATAGAGACCGGGGCCTGGAGTATGTTGAGCAAGGGTTTGCTCCTTTGACAGACATGGAAGAAGTTCGTTTTAGTGCAAACTAGATATAAATCCTAGATATAGATCCTAGATATAAATCCTAGATATAGATCCTAGATATAAATCCTAGATGTAGATCCTAGATATAGATCCTAGATATAGATCCTGTAGATATAGATCCTAGACATAGATCCTGTAGATATAGATCCTAGACATAGATCCTGTAGATATAGATCCTAGACTAGAGTCAAGAACAGTCATCAAACTTCGAAGTGTGATGTACGACCACTAGTACAACTAGTCACTAAACCTCCTAAACAACAGTGTCAAAAACTAGTAACTTGGTTTGCACCATATTACCTTCCCAGCCACCCGACTTCCTGCTCTTCCATAAGCATCGCAAGTAGTCTGCAGTAGCCCTCTGAGTTGCCCCACCGTCATATCATGACTTACAGTGATCTTTCTGGCGTGCTTGTGGCTACTTGTCGTTGCAAAGGAGTCAAGTAAACCAGCCCCAGCCGCTGTAGAAGAAGATGCAGAAGTTGTGGCTACTTTCTCGCGTTTTTTAGGAGAGCGACTTGCTACCCTGGCTATTTGGTCTGGGACAGACACAGTCGGCACTGGAACGAAGGAGGGCTGTGGGGACCGAGCTGTAGGATCTGATGTCAGACGAGTTGTAGTGGTCATTGTCGTGGTGGCAGCAGCGCGAATAGGAGAAGGAGATGTACCTAAGCTCTTGTCTGGAGGTGGATGTCCATGATCCATCATGACAGGTATAGGGAGATGACACGTAATACTAAAAGGCGTCCTCAAATCCAGAAAAAAGATCTCAATCGGTGCCGCTAGACCTATTGCCGTGTTAGCAGGATGCTCACGGACGCCCTCTTGCGGTTGTTCAGAAGTTTGTAGTTCTGTTGATGTTTTATTCCCAGCAAGGGCAGCGCCATCTACTTCTACCTTGTACTGCTCGAGCACCGTACTTGCGTCATTACTCCAAGCAGTGTTTTCACGCAGAAGATCGAAGTGTCGACCTAAGAACTTGTCACGGTAGACGTAATGGAGGCCTTGCTTCAGATCGCCTACTGTGGTATCTGCAAAAACTGCCATTTTGTAGACCTGGTGATTGGCAGGTGGATTGATTGATTGACATCCCTAGTAGTACTCCTAGTGGTTCCTTATAGACCCAGAAGGTCTGGTGATAGGGAGATGGAGAAAGTGGTTCCGTATAGACCTGGTGATTGGGAGGTAGAGAAAGTGGCTTCTTGTAGACCCGGTTTCTGGGGTGGGCGATGACGATGTTCTCAAGAGGATACTTTCTGCAATTGAAGCAACAGCAATCGTTTTCCAAATACTTATCGAAAAGCATCATGGAGAAAATTGAACAAGTCGCACGGCTCACACAATCTGAACCTGTGTGACATTCAAATCAACTACCTTCCCCTTCCTTAACGCCAGCGCGTCTGTAAATGGCAGATAGACGACTTCTCGACCTCTACTTAGTGGCTCGATAGCCATTAGGTATTTCCTGGCCAAAACGTCCCGTTCTTCCGCTGGCGTCTCGAAAGACGTACGGTCTAAGCCCTCTGGCGCGGTGTTGACGTAGTTCTTCACCGGTGTATAATTCGTGAAGGCAGGAGGTGCAGCGTAGGATTAGAATACCGGTAGAAGAAGTCATTATAGCAGTACACAGTGCTCGGAAAGAAGGCAACATCCAAACCACTGATCGCGAGGACTTGGGCTACTTGATGACGTTCCATTTCCAACCGATGACGCTCTTAGTCGATTCGGGTTGGACCTACGACTTCCCTGAATCTCCTTGCTCATAACTACCAAAGAACCCCTCCTTGTTTGCCGCACCACTTTTCGATGACGCAGCCTCTTTCGATGATGCAAAAGCATTACCGAACCAAAAACACTGCTGCCCAAAAAGTTCGGAATAAAGCTTCGCAGTCTTCGCCATCCTTCCTTTCCTGGCGGCACCCATCGACTTCGTGCCAGGTATAGGTTGTGGAAGGACTGAAGGGATTAGAAATCGAGAGTACCAGTCAACGTTTATGGATTGATATAGCATATGCGCGCTATAAACTTGTCTGTGTGCCTAAATGAAGTGATGCGGGAATATATTGCATGCACTCAAGAACCAGTCAACTTTACTTAGCACCACAGTCGTGAAACATAGAAGATGCAGGGAACAAATCGATTGGCACAATAACACATAGTACATGATAGAAGTACTTCCTGAAGAATATCTTCAGTCCGCTTTCTTAACAACGATCCTCCACCCTCAACTAGCCGCGCCAACTTTTTCCGCAGTCCTTTCTTCCTTTTCGCTAGATCCCTTGGGCCAAATTTCCGTCTTGATCTCAAAGGCGAAACAGCGTCAGCAGGAATGTCTCTAGTACTAGTTCCAAACATGACTGAGGTCCCACGTGTACCGCTGAAGTCGCTCCTGGCTGTACCTCTAGCACTGGCACAGGATCCGGCTGTGGAGGATGCATCGTCGTCGAAGAGAAGGTCACTGTTGCCGTACTTGCGCATCAGCAGTGTTTTTGGCTTAGACAAGGTTGGCACCAACGACCCATCTTTTTAAAACATCTTTTAGCTGTTCCTAGGAGGAGAGCAGCCTGAAATATAACGACGTTTCAAATGATGTTGGCTGGTTGAGTGACGACACCCAGCATAACTTGTGCACTTATCACAGCCCTCATCGCATCCCTCAGCCTCTGACGCTGTTCCTCCAGTTCTCGCATCTCCTTGACCTCTCCACGCAATGGACCCAAAGAAGTAAGAAGTTGCTCCTCGTCGTCGTATACACCTGTGACGTTACCGTTGCGGGAGGATGAAGAGGGGACGATCAAACTACTATGCGAGTTGATGACAACGATGAAGCAGGTGTAAAAACAAGTAACATAAACAACATGCTGTCCACTACTAAAATGTCCACTACTAAAATGTCCACTACTAATAAAATGTCCACTACTACTGAAATGTCCACTACTACTGAAATGTCCACTACTAAAATGTCCACTACTACTAAAATGTCCACTACTACTGAAATGTCCACTACTACTGAAATGTCCACTACTACTGAAATGTCCACTACTAAAATGTCCACTACTACTAAGTCCACTACTACTAAAATGTCCACTACTAAAATGTCCACTACTGAAATGTCCACTACTAAAATGTCCACTACTACTGAAATGTCCACTACTACTGAAATGTCCACTACTACTAAAATGTCCACTACTACTAAAATGTCCACTACTACTGAAATGTCCACTACTAAAATGTCCACTAATACTAAAATGTCTACTACTACTAAAATGTCCACTACTACTAAAATGTCCACTACTACTAAAATGTCCACTACTACTAAAATGTCCACTACTAAAATGTCCACTACTATTAAAATGTCCACTACTACTGAAATGTCCACTACTACTGAAATGTCCACTACTACTAAAATGTCCACTACTACTAAAATGTCCACTACTACTAAAATGTCCACTACTACTAAAATGTCCACTACTACTAAAATGTCCACTACTACTAAAATGTCCACTACTACTAAAATGTCCACTACTACTAAAATGTCCACTACTACTAAAATGTCCACTACTACTAAAATGTCCACTACTACTAAAATGTCCACTACTACTAAAATGTCCACTACTACTAAAATGTCCACTACTACTAAAATGTCCACTACTACTAAAATGTCCACTACTACTAAAATGTCCACTACTACTAAAATGTCCACTACTACTAAAATGTCCACTACTACTAAAATGTCCACTACTACTAAAATGTCCACTACTACTAAAATGTCCACTACTACTAAAATGTCCACTACTACTAAAATGTCCACTACTACTAAAATGTCCACTACTACTAAAATGTCCACTACTACTAAAATGTCCACTACTACTAAAATGTCCACTACTACTAAAATGTCCACTACTACTAAAATGTCCACTACTACTAAAATGTCCACTACTACTGAAATGTCCACTACTAAAATGTCCACTACTACTAAAATGTCCACTACTACTAAAATGTCCACTACTACTAAAATGTCCACTACTACTAAAATGTCCACTACTACTAAAATGTCCACTACTACTGAAATGTCCACTACTACTGAAATGACCACTACTAAAATGTCCACTACTACTAAAATGTCCACTACTACTAAAATGTCCACTACTACTAAAATGTCCACTACTACTAAAATGTCCACTACTACTAAAATGTCCACTACTACTAAAATGTCCACTACTACTAAAATGTCCACTACTACTAAAATGTCCACTACTACTAAAATGTCCACTACTACTAAAATGTCCACTACTACTAAAATGTCCACTACTAAAATGTCCACTACTACTAAAATGTCCACTACTACTAAAATGTCCACTACTACTAAAATGTCCACTACTACTGAAATGTCCACTACTAAAATGTCCACTACTACTAAAATGTCCACTACTACTAAAATGTCCACTACTACTAAAATGTCCACTACTACTAAAATGTCCACTACTACTAAAATGTCCACTACTACTAAAATGTCCACTACTACTAAAATGTCCACTACTACTAAAATGTCCACTACTACTAAAATGTCCACTACTACTAAAATGTCCACTACTACTAAAATGTCCACTACTACTAAAATGTCCACTACTACTAAAATGTCCACTACTACTAAAATGTCCACTACTACTGAAATGTCCACTACTACTGAAATGTCCACTACTACTGAAATGTCCACTACTAAAATGTCCACTACTACTAAAATGTCCACTACTACTAAAATGTCCACTACTACTAAAATGTCCACTACTACTAAAATGTCCACTACTACTAAAATGTCCACTACTACTAAAATGTCCACTACTACTAAAATGTCCACTACTACTAAAATGTCCACTACTACTAAAATGTCCACTACTACTAAAATGTCCACTACTACTAAAATGTCCACTACTACTAAAATGTCCACTACTACTAAAATGTCCACTACTACTAAAATGTCCACTACTACTAAAATGTCCACTACTACTGAAATGTCCACTACTACTGAAATGTCCACTACTAAAATGTCCACTACTACTAAAATGTCCACTACTACTAAAATGTCCACTACTACTAAAATGTCCACTACTACTAAAATGTCCACTACTACTAAAATGTCCACTACTACTAAAATGTCCACTACTACTAAAATGTCCACTACTACTAAAATGTCCACTACTACTAAAATGTCCACTACTACTAAAATGTCCACTACTAAAATGTCCACTACTACTAAAATGTCCACTACTACTAAAATGTCCACTACTACTAAAATGTCCACTACTACTAAAATGTCCACTACTACTGAAATGTCCACTACTACTGAAATGTCCACTACTACTGAAATGTCCACTACTATTAAAATGTCCACTACTACTAAAATGTCCACTACTAAAATGTCCACTAATACTAAAATGTCTACTACTACTAAAATGTCCACCACTACTAAAATGTCCACTACTACTAAAATGTCCACTACTACTAAAATGTCCACTACTACTGAAATGTCCACTACTACTAAAATGTCCACTACTACTGAAATGTCCACTACTACTGAAATGTCCACTACTACTGAAATGTCCACTACTATTAAAATGTCCACTACTACTAAAATGTCCACTACTAAAATGTCCACTAATACTAAAATGTCTACTACTACTAAAATGTCCACTACTACTAAAATGTCCACTACTACTAAAATGTCCACTACTACTAAAATGTCCACTACTAAAATGTCCACTACTATTAAAATGTCCACTACTACTGAAATGTCCACTACTACTGAAATGTCCACTAATACTAAAATGTCCACTAATACTAAAATGTCCACTAATACTAAAATGTCCACTACTCGTCTAGGACTACTACATCAAGACCAACACCCACACAGTCGAAGTTCATGAATCATAACAACCTCTCTCTCGCCAACCGAATTTCCTCGTCTGCTGTTCTCAGAAGTTCTTCCTCGTGTGCCGCGAGGTCTCCATCAGATAGGTTCAACCTTAACCGCATTTGCTGTATCAATTCATCCACAGAGCAACGCATTGGATGCCTATTAGAGGCGATTCTACGACCTAAGGAGAAACATCTTGGAGGTAGTTTATCCGACAGCCCTTTTTAAGTACAAGTAGGTAGGTAAAAACAGTAGTAAGTAGTGGTAGAAGTAGAGTAAGTAGAGTAGAAGTAGCCCTTAGTAAGTAATGGTAGAAGTTAGTAGAGTAAGTAGTAGTAGAGTAAGTAGTAGTGGAAAACATCTTGCAGCCCTTTTCAAGTAGAAAAAGGCTACACCCCTTTTTAAGGAGAAACGTCTTGCTTCAGCTCTACTATTTAAGTAGCATATTATATAAAGTAGTTCCCTACGAGATGTCCTTGATCCTATGATGAAAAGGCTATCGAAAGGTGTTCGTGTTATTATATCAAAAGATCATCTTTTAAAGATGTTCATGTTGCTTTTCCCCTAACTTTATCAAGAATTTTCCGCACCTCTTCTAGAGCGATTTCACGCGGCGTAGAACGGAGATCGGGCAGAAGGTGAAAGAAGAGGGAGGGGGCAATGTCTAGTATGCTTTCTAATCAAGAGTTGGGAAGCAACCTAGTACGAGGAGGCAACGAATGGAGAAGTGCTCCGTGCACTATGCATCTTAATAATGAAGATGGAGCACGAATCTAAAGACAAAGACGCGAGTATGTCACATTCATCTTTAGGATGGCACGACAATAGTGTAGTTGGAGACCATAAACATTGGCGTAGTCACCTCTGGCAGTTTTTCGTTTTTCAGGTCGTTCCATTCCATGCACACTAGGTGGCCCACTGAACGTGACTAGATTTTGCTTGTCCTTCTTTAGAACTTGAACTACTTGAGAAGCATGTCCTTGGCCTTGGGTGCTTCTTTTTCAAGTAAATGCTGTATGTGTTAAAAGCACTGCTCCCTTTGTTGTCTTTGATATGAAAAAGAGCCACGGAATAAATGCTGCCAAAGAAAATCAAAATGCTGAGAGTGGATGCTTCAGCGGTAGCCTTACCTTCTGTGGTTGGAGTGATTTCACACTAGTTGCATCGCCTTTCTCCTCAAGGAGTCTTTCTTTATCTGTTTTCTCTCGTGGAGGAACTTCCTCTGTGCTAGCTTCTGCTGCTTCGCCTTCATTTTTAGAGCTCGAAGTAGTAATTTATATCTTTCTTTTAGGGCCATACACTTCCACATCCACTTGTACCTCCCTTAAAAATAAAAATTTACATATAAGGAGGTAACAAGAAGTAGTCGCATGTATGCATGCTGTGTATGTCCATGTTGCCATCGTTCTGCCGTGGTCGCATGTGAAGATGTAGAACGTATGACAAGGATAATCTCCTGCGAAGTAAGATGAAGTCAACTGTGGAGACGGAGTCAACTGTGAAGATGAGCCTTAACTGCAGCGGGAGCACCTTCCTCCCTTTTGGGCAATACGCCGCCTTCATCCGGCTTATCAGCAGCTTCTTCCGGTTGAGCAGCGTCATCTACTTTGTCTTTAGAAGTTGTATTGTCCTCCGCGCCTTTTGAGGTACTGGCCTCCTGCTCTCCTACATCAGCCACACCATCTGCCTCATGGTTAGAGCTCAGAAAGAGACTCCAAAACCAAATGGAAATGATCCTCCTCCAGGTTTTCTTTCTCTACTTTGTATATGTTTACCTTGCAGAGTAGAGAGAGCCGCTCGGCAACTATAGTAGTTTCACTGTCACATCATTCATTGCTCATCATGTCGTATGATCAGTCATGATAAACTTAGTTTTTCTTCATATTACTCATCATGATGAGCCTTAATACCGTTAGCTTCATCCCTGTTCTTCCTTCATACCGTTATGACTATGAATGTCCTCTTAATACCGTGAGCTTCGCTGTTCTGCTCCTCCTTCTTGTTGTGCGCGTCAGCATCTAAAGTACCTTCAGCAGACCTGTTCCCGCCACCCTGGACGTCAGTTTGACTTTTGTTCTTGCCGCTCGTTGCTGAGCCAGATGCGGAAGAAGAGCCAGAGCTACTACTGCCAGATGCGGAAGAAGAGCCAGATGACGAGCAACTAGAAGAAAACTGCTGGGAAGACCGCGAGCCCCCGGTGGCTAGTGAAGCCGGTGGCTAATATGAGTGAAACAAAAGCTTCCGAATCAGATTCGTCCCGGATAAAAATGACCAGTCTGCAAGCTGGCTATAATGCAGAAGAGTAGAAGAGAGGGCCGGGAGCTCCAAGGCCCCAAACAACTACAACACCCAACCCCACGCCCAACAAGATGCACCACGCGCCAGAGATATACTATAACTAAGCGGGCGACACGGACACATAGCGCGAGGGAAACGATCGACACCAACCACAAGCTGCAAAATACACGCTGCGCACGGGTCCGCCCGCAGAGATCGCCACGGAGTAGAACACTAAGGCACGACGAAGAGCGCCATCCGCGCCGCCATCTTCTACTGTTCACGCCTTCAGCCGATTGCTTTGTCGTCTCCTCGCTCTGTGATGTGTTTTGCGCGAGGCTCCTCGCGGCTTGTGCCTTAGGCTGATTGCTTTGCCATCTCCTCTGTGAGGTGTTTGGCGCAATGCTCTTTGCGGTTCGTGCCTTAGGCTGGTTGCTTTGCCGTCTCCTCTGTGAGGTGTTTGGCGCA